>LBNU01017897.1:16740-70938 GCA_014162995.1 Artemisia annua
AAAAAAAAAAAAAAAAAAAAAAAAAATTTTAAAAAAAAAAAAAAAAAAAAAAAAAAAAAAAAAAAAAAAAAAAAAAAAAAAAAAAAAAAAAAGCATGTTTTTTCTCGTAACCATAAATAGTTTTTGAGATATTTTCTTTTGAAAAATGAGTTTTAATTTTGTTATAAAAAATGAATTACTAAGATTTAGCTATTTAACCATATTTGCTAATCTCAACAATACGAGGATAAAAATTGCAACTTTTGTTTGAATATGAAACATTATTTCATTTGACCAAATAAGTGGTTTTTATGTCTCCATATTATTCAAAATTTTATTTCCACAAAAACACGGTTGCCTTCACATTACTATTGTCTTGTTGATCATTGCTCTAGAAATTAAAGGTTTATTCATCTCATCCAGCTGCTTCACACAATCCTTCAACAATAACTTCAATGGCTTCAACTTCAACTTCAACTTCATCCACTCAAAAAAGCTTCAAGTATGATGTCTTTATAAGTTTTAGAGGTGAAACTCGTAACAACTTTGTTAGTCATCTTTATAAAGCTCTTGTGCAGCGAGGGATTCAAACTTACAAGGATGATAAGAAAATTGAAAAAGGGAAAACGATCGACAAGCAGCTTATCAAATCTATTGAGGAGTCGAGATTCTTTATTATTGTGTTTTCTAAGGACTATGCATCTTCGCATTGGTGCTTAGATGAGCTTGTCAAGATTATGGAATGTCTGAAGACAAGTGAGCATACTGGTGATGAGCGGATTGCTTACCCAGTCTTTTATCATGTGGAGCCCCGGGAAATCCGCAACCAAAGTGGGGCGGTTGGAGAAGCTTTTAAAAAACATGAAAATGACGAGGCTGCTACGAAATGGAGGGACGCTTTGAACGAAGCAGGCAAACTTGCTGGGTCAGAGTTGAAAGGGTAATTTCTTTGCTATGTGAATTAATATTATATCAAACTAATTGAGAGCTAATTATTTAGATCTTCATGAATGTTACAGGGACGAATCCATATTGATCGAGGAAATTGTTGACGTTATTTTCGAAAAGAAATGTTTGAGTATTTCGAGTGTTGACGGAAATTTAGTTGGCATGGAAACACGAATAGAAGCTGTCCTTTCATCTTTAGAACTTGATGCTGATGATGTCCGCATGATAGGGATATGGGGGATGGGAGGTGGGGGGAAGACAACTTTGGCAGGAGCTGTTTTTGATCGAATATCCATTCAGTTCGACGGTAAAGTATTTGTTGAAAATGTAAGGGAAGTTTCAAAATCCTCTTTGAATGGTTTGAATAAGTTGCAAAAACAAATTCTTCGCAGTGTGCTAAGTGACAAAAACATCACTGTAAGAAGTGTTCATGAAGGAACAAACATGATGAAAACTTTGTTGCGTGGGAGAAAGGTTCTTGTTGTTCTAGATGATGTTGATGATAGAGAACAACTTGAGGCGTTAGTAGGTGAACCTAACAACTGGTTTAAATTTGGAAGCAGAGTTATCATTACCACACGAGATAAGCAAGTCCTGTCGCCCCATGAAGTTAAGTTCATTGACGTCAACATGTTATCGCGTGCGGAAGCGATTTGTCTCTTGAGTAAGAATGCATTTAAAAGGGATATTCCGATTGAAGGGTACGAAGAGCTATCAGGACAGGTTGTAACATATGCTAGTGGTCTTCCCCTAACGATCAAAGTTTTGGGTGGCATGCTATATGGTCAAAATAAGCGTGAGTGGATAGATACCCTAGAAAGACTAAAAACAATTCCTTTGAAGGAAACATTGGAAAAATTGGAATTAAGCTATAAGAATCTAGAAGATGACTACAAACATGTATTCCTAGATGTTGCATGCTTACTCAAAGGTTGGTCAAAAGAAAATGCAATTATAGCGCTTGAAAGTTGTGGATTTCATGCTAGAAATGGCTTAAGAGTTCTTGAGCAGAGATCTCTCATAACTATTACTGGAGAATATGAGAACTTGGGGATGCATGACCATATAGAAGAAATGGGCAAGAATATTGTTCGTCGTGTGAACCCCAATAAACCTGAAATGCATAGCCGGTTATGGATTAAGGAGGAAATTGAAGATATATTGGCTAATGGCTCGGTAAGTATCAAGTTATTTTGTTAAGCTAAAAGTCAATATACCTTTCTAAAAGTTTAATTTAATCATTGTACAAAAATAAAATTTTGTTTCATTGCATCATTAAACGTTCTTTTGAACCCAATGGCCCTTGTGGTCCTACAATGAAACACTCGATACAAGTTTGGTCCAAATTTACTAACGCTAACTTACATTAACTATTAAAAGTGAAGTATGTTTGTTTTTTGATATATTTTATTAGAATGTATTGCAAAAAACGTCCATGCGGTTTGAAAATTTGGCCTCCTTCTGGTTTGCCAAGATTGCAAAAATCGTATCAAACTCAAGTTTTCTTCGTAAGGAGGCCACTGCACATACGAAAGACCGTGAACAATTTTTGCAAATCTTAACAAATCACAAAAGACGATTTCTACAATTTACTCTATATCTTATTATATAGACAAAATAGCTTTAATGACAACAAGCCATTCAACAATTTTTGCAATCTTAACAAATCACAAAAGACGATTTATACAATTTACTCTATATCTTATTTTATATACAAAAATAGCTTTCATGACAACAAGCCATTCCACATCACTAGTCAAATACACTTTTTCTTTTTCTTTCTCACTTGAACCACACATGGTCCACCTACAAAATGATCAAACCCATCCATCATCCCACAGTCACAAAACCATCACCCCTAGAAACCACGACCACCTATTAACCACCACCTTCCGTCGCTCCCTTCTTTATACTTTTTAACTTCATAAATAACTACTTAATTCACACTCAAATAACACATACCATTCATCCAATTCCTCTTATTTAATTGAAAAGAAAAAAAAAGACCCAATTTTTTATAAAAATTATAAACCCTAACCTTTGAATATCAAATTTAACCAATTCCTCTAATTTAATAGAAAAACAAAAACAAAAATCCCTAAATTTTATAAAAATTAGAAACCCAAACCTAAACATTTTTCATTTCAATTCAATTGGAGAAATTAACTTCGCATTTTGTTTTGGTAATGAAACAAATCTCATCATGGTCTCTACTGCTATTTGTATTACCTACAGGTTACCCAAGCAACCCAATGTATACAACTGATTGCACCATTTGAAGAGGAATTCAATTATGAAATTTTACTGAACGGTCTCGCAAACATGAAGGAACTTAGATTTCTTCACGTGGATTGCCCAGTGGGAAGTGAAGAGGAAGTTAGCAACTGGAGCTTTGATGAAGATAGTCTACACCTTCCAAATGCTTTACGATTTCTGAGATGGGATGCTTATCCTTTTTCAAGTTTACCCAAAACATTTCAACCAAATCATCTTGTTGGACTTGAAATGGAAGGCAGCAATATGGTTAAACTTTGGAAAGATGGAGAAGAAAAGGTAGGTAGAATAATTAATTAATGGTTGATTCATTCATTGCTACTTTTATCTCTTTCCCTCTTTTGTTACTCATTATCTTTCCTTTTTTTGTTGCTTATTTATGACAGCCTTTTTTAAACCTCAGCTTCCTAAAGTTCAGATATTCACCTTATTTGAGGACCCTTGACCTTAGTGTGGCTCCGAATCTTGAGACACTAATTCTTGAACGTTGTTATTGGGGTTTGGTAGAAGTTCATTTCCAGGTTACTCCAAATCTAAAGGAGTTACGTATCAATTATTGTTATAGATTGGAAAAATTACACATGCCTGCTGAAAGTCTAANGCCCCACAAAGTGAAGTTCATTGACGTCAACATGTTATCGCATGAGGAAGCGATTTGTCTCTTGAGTAAGAATGCATTTAAAAGGGATATTCCGATTGAAGGGTACGAAGAGCTATCAAGACAGGTTGTAACATATGCTGGTGGTCTTCCCCTAACGATCAAAGTTTTGGGTGCCAAGCTATATGGTCAAAATAAGCATGAATGGATAGATACCCTAGAAAGACTAAAAACAATTCCTTTGGAGGAAACATTGAAAAAGTTGGAATTAAGCTATAAGAATCTAGAAGATGACTATAAACAAATATTCTTAGATGTTGCATGCTTACTCAAAGGTTGGTCAAAAAAAGATGCAATTATAGCGCTTGAAAGTTGTGGATTTCACGCTAGAAATGGTTTAAGAGTTCTTGAGCAGAGATCTCTCATAACTATTACTGGAGAATATGAGAACGTTGGGGATGCATGACCATATAGAAGAAATGGGCAAGAATATTGTTCGTCGTGTGAACCCCAATAAACCTGAAATGCATAGCCGGTTATGGATTAAGGAGGAAATTGAAGATATATTGGCTAATGGCTCGGTAAGTATCAAGTTATTTTGTTAAGCTAAAAGTCAATATACCTTTCTAAAAGTTTAATTTAATCATTGTACAAAAATGAAATTTTGTTTCATTGCATCATTAAACGTTCTTTTGAACCCAATGGCCCTTGTGGTCCTACAATGGAACACTCGATACAAGTTTGGTCTAAGTTTACTAAGGCTAACTTACGTTAACTGTTAAAACTGAAGTATGTTTGTCTTTTGATATATTTTATTAGAGTGTATTTGCAAAAAACGACCATGCGGTTTGAACATTTCATAAATGCAGGCGGCCTTATTGGTTTGCCAAGATTGCAAAAATGGTCTATAATATTTCATATATAAAGGACCAAATCGTTCTCAAGTTTTCTTCACAGAGGCCACTGCACTTATGAAGGACCGTGAAATTTGTTTGCAATCTTAACAAATCACAAAAGACGATTTCTACAATTTACTCTATATCTTATTTTATATACAAAAATAGCTTTCATGACAACAAGCCATTCAACATCACTAGTCAAATACACTTTTTCTTTTTCTTTCTCACTTGAACCACATATGGTCCAACAAAAAAATGATCAAACCCATCCACCATCCCACCGTCACCCAACCACCACCCCTAGAAACCACGACCACTCTATCAACCACCACCTTCCGTCGCTCCCTTCTTTATACTTTTTAACTTCATAAATAACTACTTAATTCTCACTCAAATAACACATACCATTCATCCAATTCCTCTTATTTAATTGAAAAGAAACAAAAAGACCCAATTTTTTATAAAAATTATAAACCCTAACCTAAACATTTTTCATTTCAATTGGAGAAATTAACTTCACATTTTGTTTTGGTAATGAAACAAATCTCATCATGGTCTCTACTGCTATTTGAATTATGTACAGGGTACCCAAGCAACACAATGTATAATACTCGATCCATATCCAGATATATTCAATTTTGAAATTTTAATGAAGGGTCTGGCAAACATGAAGGAACTTAGATTTCTTCAAGTGGATGGCCCATATCTGACGAAATTTGATGAAGATAGTCTACACCTTCCAAATGCCTTACGATTTCTGAGTTGGGTTAAATATCCTTTTTCAAGTTTACCAAAAACATTTCAACCAAATAATCTTGTTGGACTTGATATGTATGGTGGCAATATGGTTAAACTTTGGAAAGATGGAGAAGAAAAGGTAGGTAGAATAATTTATTAATGGTTGATTCATTAATTGTTACTTTTATCTCTTTCCCTCTTTTGTTACTCATTATCTTTCCTTTTTTTGTTGCTTATTTATGACAGCCTTTTTTAAAGCTCAGGTTCCTAATGTTCCACTATTCACTTTCTTTGAGGACCCTTGACCTTAGGGTGGCTCCGAATCTTGAGACACTAATTCTTGAAAGTTGTCAGAATTTGGTAGAAGTTCATTTCCAGGTTACTCCAAATCTAAAGGAGTTACGTATCTCTCATTGTTATAGCTTGGAAAAATTACACATGCCTGCTGAATGTCCAAAACTCAGATCTCTCAACCTTCGTTATTTAGAGAAGTTGAGGACCCTTCACCTCGGGGTTACTCCAAATCTTGAGACGCTAAGAGTCAGGCGTTGTACTGATTTGGTCGAACTTCATATGCCTGCTGAATGTCCGAAGCTCGTTAATCTCAACCTTTATAATTTAGAGTTGAGGACCCTTCACCTCGGGGTTAGTCCAAATCTTGAGACGCTAAGAGTCACGGATTGTGCTGATTTGGTCGAACTTCAGATTCCTGCTGAATGCCCGAAGCTCGTTAATCTCGACCTTTATAATTTAAAGTTGAGGACCCTTCACCTCGGGGTTACTCCAAATCTTGAGACGCTAAGCGTCACGGATTGTCCTGATTTGGTCGAAATTCAGATTCCTGCTGAATGTCCAAAGCTTGTTAATCTCGACCTCAGTTATTGTCCTCAAGTTGCGGAATTGCCTGTGGAAATTGGACGGTTAGAATGTTTAAAAGAGTTGGATCTCACTGGAACAGGCATTTGTCATCTTCCACAGAGTATTTTTAGGATGAAAGGTCTGCGTATTGTTGGGTCTAGACAGCTGCTTGAGTCATGTGGTTTTACACACGAGATAGAAACCTCTTATTATGATGAACTTTGCTGCTACGTAGACATCCATAGCACAGTAACCAAAACCAGAAGGCTGGTGTACCTCGAGTGATGATTTTGAACAGGTACTTTCTCCCTTCTCTATAAATTGTCTTATGTTTGATGAAGATTGCAATTATATGTGTCGGATGTAAATGATGTACCTCACCTTATTTTTAAAAGGTTATCAATATATGGTTCAGTAAGCAAGAGTATTCATTCACCTTGTCTGCAGGTGGTGCACCAATTGTTCTTGTTGTTATAGCTTCTGGTCCTTTTGATGTTACTTTTGCTAAGAAGAATAGAATATTCATTTTATTTCATGGATCTGATCGTCTGAGTGTCCTGATCAAGCTAGAGGTAAAAATTTTCTCAGAGTCAATGAAAAAACACATATCTAGCTTAGACTAGAAACTATCATACATTAGTTCGTCTTGGTTTTTTTCTTTTTTAGTTTGTACTGCATTTTGGTTTTATTTGTTTTCGGTTAAAACAATCACATGACATACTGAAGTTGAAGGTTAATCTTGAATCAAGGTATAGTTATTAACTTTGACTTCTTCATTAAGTCAAAATCTGTTCATTATAATATATGATATTAGAAATGCTCATATTATAAATAAATTCAAGAAAAGTTTTGATTTGCATAAATATCTTCTACAATGGGTTGAAATTATTAAAAAGTTGACTTTTGAGTCAAACTATTGATGAACATATATTGTAAAGTGTTTACTGGTATTGAGAAAAGCTACTAAACATGTTTCAGGAATACGAAGTTACTTCACTGCCAATCATTTCCGACATAATTTGAAGCCGGGAACAACGGAAGAAGCTAACATATAATTCACATTACTTCTTGTTCCATGTAGCACTAGGGGTAAAAATGGTGTAAAGATACAAGTAAAATGGTGGGGTTTGACTGGCTTTTATGGAAGTTAATGAACGTGTTTCAGTACTAATAAAATATCCGAACATGATTTTGAAGCTTGTAAGATTCAAGGTTTGAATTAATAAGTTAATGCATGATGTTCAGCTTACAGATTGACTTCTTCAGAAAGTCAAACTGCTATCTTGATGAAAATGGTAGAATGTTGATACGAGTTTGAATTTAACCATGGTAGATTGTTTAAGAGATAAAGTTATTATAACCATGTTTCAATTTGTATAAATTTGTTGTAAATTAGGATGGATATTGTTTAAGGTGAAAAAGTTAAGTAGTAACTGGTGTTAAGGGAATTGATCAGTAGTAATTGTGTGTCTTAAATTTGAAGGGTCTAAATACTTTATACTTTCATTTTCGCAACATTGTGTTTAATTACAAGTAGTAATACTTTCAGAACCAATGGACAAGAAACGTTATAGCCAAAATGTTCAATTTCCTGTCAATGGTCGATATTTGACATATGAAGTTATCAATCTCAGATATGTGGTTAACTTTTATATGAATGGAAGGTAGCTTTCGTCTGATTGCAGATTGTAAATTATCAATGAACTCGAAGTAGATTATCAGTTACATGTGTTTCTGAGTTTTAGAGGTGAAGACACCCGCAAGAACCCCGTTGATCATCTTTATTTTACTCTATACCAGAAAAGCATTCATTAGTTTGACTTTTTTTTTAATGTATCATATTGTAACCGATTGATTGACCTCAGGTGTCGGTTATTAATGTAAGGCTACATTTTGCATGTTGAAAGGTGTTTGATTTTAAATAATTTCAGTTCATGGAGTTTAGCTAAAAGTTGACTTTTTTTGAAAAGTCAAACTCTGTTCTTGATGAAAAGTAGGATTTTGATATGAGGACTTTCAACAACTTCACTGATTTTTTCATTGGATCATGCTGGACAACATATCTAAAGTGTTTTTACTTTTTTCAATTGAAGTTGTTGCAACAACCAAAACTAAATACATTAACAAGTCGAAATTTCATAGACGTATGCGAGTGCGATAATGATTGTTCTGTGGTTTTGTTTTACTGTTTTTATAAAGAAGATCCAGGTTCATATTTTGGAAATATTGAAAGGCTTATTTCTTTAGGCCGAATAGAGGCTTGCATAAACTTCGAATGGTTTCAGATATCATTTGTGGTTTACAATGTTTTAAAAGGCTTACACTTGAAGGGGTATTTGATCGAGATGCGCCCAAGGATCTCGACCAGTTAGAATATCTAGAGAAGCTAAGTTTGCAGTCTACAATTATTAAAGATCTTTCAGATAGTATTTGTATGATGAAACACCTGAAATATATTGAAATCAAGTCTTGTCTTCTTGAGAAGGTACCTGAGAATATTGACGGATAGTATAACGTCTAGAACATATAGAACTCTTATTGTATTCGAGTTGAGAATTGCCTGAAGAAATTTGACGTTTAGAATGTTTAAAAGAGTTAAAGATAACGGGAATAGGCATAAATTAACTTCCACAAAGCATTTTTTGGTTGAAAGGTCTCCGTATGATAAAACATCGCCATTCATACATGAACTACTTTGATAGGTACTTTCTCAGTTTTATTAACCAGTCATTCTTTAATTTGAGGATGACAATGACAATCGAACTATTTCCTGTAGTTAGGAGGTCTGATGAGCATGAAGCAGTCACCTCTGGTCAAGGTGATTTACTGTCAATAAGCACTTTATTGAACCAAAAGAACTGATGTTCAATCTCCGGGCTAAATTGCTTTGTTCTGGTTGAATCTTTATTTCCATTTCTTGAACTTTAGTGTGGTGTCAAGATTCTGTCGACATTAAGGTCTCAGGTTACAGATACATCAAAGCTGATTCGGATATTTAAAGGCTTTTTATTAAGTACATTTGAAGGATCGTTGGCCGTCAATAGTATAGTTGTTTCCATATGAAGTTGTTAAAAAGTAAGTAACATAAGATTGTAAATTGTTTGTTATTATTGAACAACACTACTTTAAATAATTCAGAACTGAAGTTAGAGAAGTTAGTTAATGGAGTTCAGTAAGTTATTATACAGTTGACTTCTGTAGAAAGTCAAACTGTATTCTTAATGAAATTGACGGGATTTCACAGGATATATTCGAGGTGATCATGCTATAGCTAAAAGAATCAAGGTTTAGTATCTGCATTACTATCGTAAACAAGTTTTCATTAACATAGTAATCTGTAACACTGGGATGATATCATTAAACATCAAAATGTTCTACTTTTGAGTCAACTTATTGAACATGCTTAAACAGTACTTCCCGTAAAAAGTTAATCATAGAATGACTTTTTGGAACATCGAAAGGTTTTTCAAAAAGTTATAAGTCGGGAGTAGAGAGAATTAAAATATTACAAGAAACACAATGCTGATATTTTTTTCATGTGAAGGGTCAAAAGAGTGCAAGAACTCATCTCAAATTCTTCGAAATGGATACAAGTAGAACTAGTTCATATGTCTTCGGTACTCCTTTCGCGTTAGCCGTATATTAACTAAAACCATCAAGGTGTATATGTGACAAGATTGAACCTAGACATACCTTTGCGGCTTTACTTGAAACAGCAAAAAAAGATGTCGTCTTACATTTCTGCTATAACAAATACAGTAATGTTTAAGGAAGTCATCATATGGACCAACTTGAATACAAGAAGGATCGTAAATGCAACTTTTGTTTTAAGTATGAAACACTATTTCATTTGACCAATTAAGTGGTTTTTATGTCTCCACGTTATTCAATATTTTATTTCCACAAAAACAAAGTTGCCTTCACATTGCTATAGTAACTTTATCTTCAAAAAGATGGCAAGCAGCTCATCAATTCTATTGAGGAGTCGAGATTCTTCATTATTGTGTTTTCTAAGGACTATGCATCTTCGCGTTGGTGCTTAGATGAGCTTGTCAAGATTATGGAATGTCATAAGACAAGTGAGCATACTAGTGATGAGCGGATTGCTTACCCGGTCTTTTATCATGTGGAACCCAGGGAAATCCGCAACCAAAGTGGGGCGGTTGGAGAAGCTTTTAAAAAACATGAAAATGACGAGGCTGCTACGAAATGGAGGGACGCTTTGAATGACGCAGGCAAACTTGCTGGGTCAGAGTTGAAAGGGTAATTTCTTTGCTATATGAATTAATATTATATCAAACTAATTGAGAGCTAATTATTTAGATCTTCGTGATTGTTACAGGGATGAATCCATATTGATCGAGGAAATTGTTGACGTTATTTTCAAAAAGATATGTTCTAGTAGTTCAAGTGTTGACGAAAATTTAGTAGGCATGGAGACACGAAGAGAAGCTGTCCTTTCATCTTTAGAAGTTGATGCTTATGATGTCCGCATGATTGGGATATGCGGGATGGGAGGTGGGGGGAAGACAACTTTGGCAAAAGTAATTTTTGATCGAATATTCATTCATTTTGACGGTAAAGCCTTTGTTGAAAATGTAAAGGATGTTTCAAAATCCTCTTTGGGTTTGAAACAGTTGCAACAGCAAATTCTTTGCAGTGTGTTAAGTAATAAAGACATCACTATAAATAGTGTTCATGAAGGAACAAACATGATGAAAAATTTGTTGCGTGGGAGGAAGGTTCTTATTGTTCTAGATGATGTTGATGATATAGAACAACTTGAGGTGTTAGCAGGCAAGCATGACTGGTTCAAGTCAGGAAGCAGAGTTATCATTACCACACGAGATCAGCAAGTTCTGGTAGCCCACCAAGTGAAGTTCATTAATGACATCAGCCTGTTATCGCCCTCGGAAGCGATCTGTCTCTTGAGTAAGTATGCATTTAATAGAGATATTCCGGTTGTAGGGTATGAAGAGCTTTCAGAAGAAGTTGTACAATACGCTGATGGTCTTCCATTAACAATCAAAGTTTTGGGTTCACTTCTTTGTGGTCAAAACGTGCCTTATTGGAAAGATACCCTAGCAAGACTAAAAAAAATCCCATTGAAGGCAACTATGGAAAAATTGGAACTCAGTTATGATGGTCTTGAGGATGATCACAAAGAAATGTTTCTAGATGTTGCATGCTTTCTGAAAGGTTGGAAGGTATTAGACGGTTACCATTTAGTATAATTAGAGGGTGCTTAGTGTAACTTGATCTTATATATAAACACATGTACCCTAATCTTTATGATATGAAATACAATACAAATTTCAGTTTCAACTTGGTATCACAGCCAGGGAAACAAACCCTAACAGCCGCCGCCCTTACTATTCCCACCACCACCTTCGATTACTTCCCACCACCCTCCCACAACAATGGCCACCGTCATTCCCTTCTCCACACAAGAGAAAACCTCTCACAACTCACACAAGTTTGCCTTTACTCTCAAACTCACGAATTATGGGAATTGGAAAACAATGATCCAACCCTTTCTTGTAACCAATAACATGTTTGGCTACATCGATGGCTCGATCTCCTGTCCCCGATCTACTATCGAGATTCCTGCCTCCGGATCAGGTGAGAACGCCATCCCTGCATCCTCGTCTATTAACCCTAATTACACTGCATGGGTTGCGAACGATGCCCATGTCCGGATGCTGCTGATCTCAACTATTGCTGAAGAATCTTTTAATCATATTAAAGGCATCACTTCCATGGATCTTTGGAACCATCTTGAACGGGCATATGCACCGCATACACAGTCACGGGAATACACCCTCAAAACAAAATTACTTAAACTTACCATGAACGGAGATGAAACTCCAACAGCTTATCTTGCACGTGCTCAAGAATATGCAACAGACCTACTCAACATTGGAAAGCCCTTTCCTGATGAAGATCTTGTTATGCTCATCATCGCCGGCTTACGCGATGAATACCATGGATTGAAATCTAATCTTCTAGGTCGTCAAATACCAACAACTATTGATGAACTTCCGGGTTTACTTTCTGATCACGACTACATGATTACCAAACATCATGCTCCAGGTCAAGCCAACTCACAGGCTTACACCGTCTCAGTGCATTCAAATCCAAGTCCTCCTACCAGCTCATCCAGGTTTCCACCACCACCCAGCACCGAACTTCACAACCTTCATCAACTTGCTGCTCAACATGGTTATCAACTTACACCTACCGTCCCACCACAAGCAAATTACACAGTTCGTAACAACCGGGGCCGTGGTTCATCTCAAAACAGAGGCCGTGGTAGAACCTACAGTCCACGACCGCCTCCTCGCGAACGTGCTCAATTTGACTGGGCCACCAACACAAATACTGTCCATGGCACGTGCAACCGTTGTGGCATTGGTCACGTTCCATCCGACTGTCCACATAGAGATCCGGCTTCTATTCGTCGCCGACCAACGGCCAATTATACTCAGTATGCTGCTTCTCGTTCCACCACTCCAACCACATGGTTTCCAGACACAGGAGCTAGCCATCATGTCACACCCGACTTGGCAAGCCTAGGTACTTCTGAAGCATATCATGGTGATGATGCCCTTCATGTTGGCAACGGTACAGGTTTACCTATTCTTAACATTGGCTCTACACATATACACTCACCACTCAAAAACTTCAACTTATCTAACATACTTCATGTTCCACAGATTAAACAAAACCTTTTATCTGTCCAAAAATTTTGCCTAGATAATCATGTATTTTTTGAATTTCACCCTTTTTTCTTTCATGTGAAGGATATAACTACCCGGACTACCCTTCTTACGGGTCCAAGTGAAGACGGTCTCTAGTCCATTGCTCTACCTCAACTTCGTTCTGTTCACGAGTCAAAGTCAGTCTTCTCCGCCGTTAAAGCTTCCACAAACATATGGCATCAACGGCTTGGTCATCCACATCATCAAACCTTATCTACTATTTTGTCTAGAAATTTAATTCCAGTCTCCAACAAACATTTTGATAATAATTGTGTTGCTTGTCGCATGGGAAAATCTTCCAAACTCTCTTTGCATACACAAGTTCCTCGTAGTAATAATATTTTGGATTTGGTATTTTGTGATGTATGGGGTCCTTCACCCACCTTGTCGTGTGATGGTCATCGTTTCTTTTTATTATGTGTTGACAACTACTCCAAGTTTATGTGGATTTTTCCTTTACAACAAAAATCTGATGTCTTTCTTGTCTTTAAACAATTCCTTACAATGGTCGAAAGACAATTCAAAACAAAATTAAAACAAGTTCAAACAGATTGGGGTGGAGAATTCCGTAATCTCTCCACTTTTCTTCATTCTCTTGGAATCATACATCGCCGTTCGTGTCCACACACCAGCGAACAAAATGGTGTTGTTGAACGTCGTCACCGCCATGTCGTTGAAACTGGATTGTCCTTACTTGCACACTCTTCTGTTCCTCAACGATTTTGGCACTTTGCTTTTGAAACTGCAGTCTACCTCATCAATCGTATGCCATCTCGGTCAAACTCCAATATCTCTCCCTTTGAAATTGTGAACAAACGTCCTCCGGACTATTCTTTTTTGCGAGTTTTCGGTTGTCAATGTTTCCCACACCTCCGACCATACAACTCTCACAAAATGGATTTCCGATCCATCCCATGCATCTTTCTTGGTTACAGTCCTATTCATCATGGATATCGGTGTCTCGACCCGTCCTCGGATCGAATCTATATTGCTCGACATGTCCGTTTTCATGAGACCGTCTTCCCTTGTGTTCCTGTTATTCCCAGCCCGACACCATCCTCCCCTCCTCCACCTTACACCACATTACAACCTGACATACCTTCTTCCATACCCGATACCGAACCCACTCCACACACCGCTACTACCACCCCACCACAACCTACTCAACCACCTGCTACACCCGAATCTACACCGAAACACACTTCCGAATCAACTGTTCCTGATCCTTCACAACCGTCTGCTATTCCTCGTCCTCGACCAGCTCACCTCCGCCAAAACCCCAAACAAAAAACAATTTTTGATCCATCAGCAAACTATACAACCACCAGTTCTACAACCGGTCCACCCACCACTGAACCCAGCACCTTTACCGTTGCTAACAAACATCCTGAATGGCGTCAAGCCATGGCTGACGAGTATTCTGCCCTTGTCCAAAGCGGCACATGGTCACTAGTTCCACCTGTTACTAATGCTAACATTGTTGATTGTAAGTGGATTTATAGGATTAAGACAGACAAAACCGGAGCTCCAGCACGATACAAAGCTCGATTGGTTGCCAAAGGTTTCACACAAGAATTTGGCATTGATTATCACGAAACCTTCAGTCCGGTAGTAAAATCCACTACCATACGGGTGGTCTTATCTATAGCTGTTCAACATCAATGGAATCTTCATCAGTTGGATTTTAAAAATGCTTTTCTTCACGGTGATCTTCATGAAACCATATATTTGAGACAACCACCAGGTTTTATTAATGATACGCACCCGGAGTATGTTTGCAAGCTTCACAAGTCGTTGTATGGTCTCAAACAGGCGCCACGAGCTTGGTTTGCTCGTCTTTCTACGGCTTTACAGAAACTGGGTTTTACCGGATCTAAAACTGATCCATCTCTGTTTATTTACAACTCCAGAGGCACTCTCGTATACTTCTTAGTTTATGTTGATGATATTATTGTCACCGGCAACAATCCGTTGGCCATTGACACTGTGGTCAAGCATCTAAGTGCCGAACTTGCTCTAAAAGATCTTGGTGATCTTGATTTTTTCTTAGGTCTGGAGATCGTTAAACATGGTAAAGACATCATTTTATCTCAAAAAAGGTATATTCTCGAGCTCCTTCAACGAGCAGGGCTATCCGCTGCTAAACCAGTTCCAACTCCCATGGTTACCTCTCCACCTCTCTCACTCCAAGACAATGCTCTCTTTTCTGATCCCGTCAAATATCGACAACTTGTTGGTGCTCTGCAGTATCTTACTCTTTCTCGGCCGGACATCACTTTTGCGGTTAATCGGGTTTGTCAGTTTATGCATGCTCCTACCGCTAACCATTGGACAGCAGTTAAACGCATACTCAGGTATCTTCTGGGCACGTCTCACTATGGTCTTCATTTACAACACAAGTCTGGATCCATGCTTCATGCCTTCACTGATTCCTGTTGGAACAATTTAATAGCCTTCTCGGATGCTGACTGGGCTGGTTGCCCGGTTGACACGCGCTCGACCGGGGGATTTGCAATCTACTTAGGATCTAATCTAGTGTCGTGGATGGCTCGAAAACAAAGAACGGTTTCTAGATCTTCCACAGAGTCCGAGTACAAAGCTCTTGCAGATACAGTGGCTGAACTCACGTGGCTAGAAGCTTTATTACGTGAATTAGGTATTGGTCTAAAATCGACTCCTACTCTTTGGTGTGACAATTTGGGTGCAACGTATCTTTCAGCCAATCCTGTCTTTCATGCTCGCACAAAACATGTTGAGGTTGATTTTCACTTTGTTCGTGAAAAGGTTGCTCAAGGCAGATTACAAGTTCAGTTCATTTCAACTCATGATCAAATCGCTGACATCTTTACAAAACCGCTGGCTGCTGATCGGTTCCAATTCTTAAGGTCCAAGCTGAAGGTCGTTTCCCGGCCTTAGCTTGCGGGGGACTATTAGACGGTTACCATTTAGTATAATTAGAGGGTGCTTAGTGTAACTTGATCTTATATATAAACACATGTACCCTAATCTTTATGATATGAAATACAATACAAATTTCAGTTTCAACTGAAGGAAAAGGATGCGGTCATAATGCTTGATAGCTGTGGCTTTTTTCCTAAAGTTGGCTTAGGAGTTCTTAAGCAGAGATCCCTTATAAATATATTTGAAGATGAGAAGTTGGGGATGCACGACCATATTGAAGAAATGGGCAAGAATATCGTTCGTCGTGAGAACCCCAATAAACCTGAAAGGCATAGCCGGTTATGGATTAGGAAGGAAATTGAAGATATATTGGCTAATGGCTCGGTAAGTATCAAGTTATTTTTGTTAAACTAAAAGTCAGTATACTTTTTTAAAAGTTTAATTTAATCATTGTACAAAAATAAAATTTTGTTTCATTACATCATTAAACATTCTTTTGAACCCAATGGCCCTTGTCGTCCTACAATGAAACACTCGATACAAGTTTGGTCCAAATTTACTAACGCTAACTTACATTAACGGTTAAAAGTGAAGTATGTTTGTATTTGATATATTTTATTAGAGTGTATTGCATAAAACGTCCATGCGGTTTGAACATTTCATAAGTGCAGGCGGCTTATCTCGAAGTTTTGAGGCCACTGCACTTATGAAAGACCTGGCCTATCTCGAAGTTTTGAGGCCACTGCACTTATGAAAGACGGTGAACAATTTTTGCAATCTTAACATATCACAAAAGACGGTTTCGTCACTTTCATGACAACAAGCCATTCAACATCACTAGTCAAATACACTTTTTCTTTCTCACTTAAACCACAAAGATTTTCTCACTTTTATCTTCATTCTTTTATCTGACTATGATAATCCCACCAACAATCATCAAACCCATCATACCATCCCACCGTCACAAAACCACCACCCCTAAAAACCACGACCACCTATCAATCACCACCTTCAGTCACTCCTCTCTTTCTACTTTTTTACTTCATAAATAACTACTTCATTCACAGTCAAATAAAACTGGTCTCTACTGCTATTTGAATTACATACAGGGTACCCAAGCTACACAATGTATAAAACTGGATACAGATGAAGAGGAATTCGATGGGGAAATTTTAATGAAGGGTCTCGCAAACATGAAGGAACTTAGATTTCTTTTTGTGGATACATATCAATTGAATCGCCACTGGAGCTTTGATGAAGATAGTCTACACCTTCCATATGCCTTACGATTTCTGAGATGGAAGTTTTATCCTTTTTCAAGTTTACCGAAAACATTTCAACCAAATAATCTTGTTGGACTTGAAATGGATTACAGCAAAATGGATCAACTTTGGAAAGATGGAGAAGAAAAGGTAGAACTGATTCATTAATTGGTAGTTTTATATTTCCCTCTTTTGTTACTGCAATTAACATTTATCTTTCCATTTTTTGTTGCTTTTGACAGCCTTTTTTAAAGCTCAGGTTCCTAAAGTTCACCTTTTCCAAGTTGAAGACCCTTGACCTTAGTGTGGCTCCGAATCTTGAGACACTAATTCTTGAACTTTGTCCTAGTTTGGTAGAAGTTCATTTCCAGGTTACTCCAAATCTAAAGGAGTTAACTATCTCTGCTTGCTTTAGCCTGGAAAAATTACACATGCATGCTGAGTGTTCAAAACTCAGATCTCTCGACCTTTATAATTTATGGAAGTTGAGGACCCTTCACCTCGGGGTTACTCCAAATCTTGAGACGCTAAGAGTCGGGGATTGTTATAATTTGGTCGAACTTCATATCCTTGGGGTTACTCCAAATCTTGAGACGCTAACAGTCACGAGTTGTCCAAATTTGGTCGATCTTCAGATTCCTGCAGAATGTCCAAAGCTCGTTAATCTCGACCTCAGTTGTTGTATTCAAGTTGCGAAATTGCCTGAGGAAATTGGACGGTTAGAATGTTTAGAAGAGTTGGATATCACTGAAACAGGCATTAGTCATCTTCCAGAGAGCATTTTTAGGGTGAAAGGTCTGCGTCTTGTTGGGTATAGAAAGCTTCTTGAGTCATTTGGTTTTACATCCGAGATAAAAACCTCTGATACCATTCCGCGTAAAACATTCTGCTACATATAAATCTGTGAATAGGCACCAAAAGCAGAATTCCTGTGTACCGTGGTCGAGTGATGGTTTTAAACAGCTCCGAAGGCCCAAAGAAGTCACTGCATTATTAAATTTTTAACAGGTACTTTCTTCCTTCTCTATTAATTGTCCTATGTTCCTCATTTATTTTTAAAAGGTTATGAGTCAGTAAGCAAGTGGTGCACCAGTTGTCCTTGTTGTTTGGGCTTCTGATCGTATTGATGTTTTACTTTTGCTATGAAGAATAGAAAGATTCATTCTATTTCATAGGTCTGGTCATCTGAATGTCCTGATCAACTGGAGGCAAATGTTTCTCACAGTCGATGAAACAACATACATCTTAACTTAGACCAGAAGCTATCAGACATTAGTTCAGCTTTGTTCTTTTCTTTTTTCGTTTGGGTTTTATTTGTTTGCGGTTTTTACACAATTACATGACATACTGAAGTTGAAGGTCTCTGCCCTCAATAGTTTGGTTTCAGCATTATAATAATGATATTTGACATGATATTAAAGATGCCCGTATTCAAGAAATGTTTTGATTTGCATAAATATCTTCTACAATGGGTTGAAATTATTAAAAAGTTGACGTTTGAGTCAAACTATTGAACAACATATATTTATAAAGTGTTTACTAGTACTGAGAAAAGCTGCTAAACATTTTTCAGGATTACTAAGTTGCTTCACAGACAATCATTTGCGAAAATCCATTTTCCGACAGGATTTGAAGCTGCGAACAATGGAAGAAGCTAACACATAAATCGACATGACTTCTTGTTCCATGTAGCACTAGGGGTAAAGACTGACAGAACGGATAAGGTGATATTAATGCAAAGTAGACAATTCATATCACGTCCACTAGGAAGATTGACTAGATAACTTCGTCTTGTGCTAGCATTAGAATTTATATTTCAGTAAATTCTGTTCAGGAAATTCTAATCCTACAACAATTATATCATGTGAAATTTGATACACACTGTTTAAGAAGTTCAGCTAACATAGTTGACTTTCAAAGTCAAACGGGTTCATCTATAATAAAGGTGGGATTGTGATATGAGTTTGTATATTACTATGTTAAAATATAAATCATTAAGGTATGATAGGTGAAAATTATCATAAACAAGTTTTATTTTACATGAAATTATTAAGCATAATATAAGTTAGACTTTCATGTCAGACTACTGACTTTTAACAACTTTTCTTAGTGTTTGATTGAATCATACTGAAGAATATATCTAAGAGTATTTACTAGTGCAACCGAAGATATTCAAAAATCCAAATTCAAGGGCTGTTATTTAACTGTCTCAATAAAAACAACATTGCTCTTTTT
Source organism: Artemisia annua (assembly GCA_014162995.1). NCBI lineage: Eukaryota > Viridiplantae > Streptophyta > Magnoliopsida > Asterales > Asteraceae > Artemisia > Artemisia annua. Next base: position 36,194 of record LBNU01017897.1, read on the forward strand.
TTCTTTTTTCTTTTAACATATGAGATGAAATAATCATAAACTCCTATCATTGTGCTCTTTCATTTTGGGACTCGTATCTCAACTGAATGAGTTGACGTTACAGAAAAGTCAAACTGCATCCTTTATGAAAAAAGTTGGATACTGTTGCCATATGTTTGTTACTGTTNATGTCCATTGCCTTCATGTTTGCCAACAAAATGTTGAATGTAAAATATGGAAAACAATTTGTCTTGGTTGAGCGTGTCATTGATCTTTCACCATTCTTTATAACTAGAGGTTGACCTCATGTTCTCTTTAATTAACATCTACAATGAACGCTTTTATAGGATAATCATACTCTTTAACAAAATCAGAACCTTGAGTTCTTGAGTAGAACTTGGTCAAGACAGACTAGTTGTGCTGACTCATTCTCCAATGGCAATTTTACAAATTACACGGGTTGGCAATTTTACAAATTCACGTGATTTGGCTTTATCTCATTTTGGTCATTGTTGGCATTGTCTGGCACACTCCAGTATGATTGTTTGTAATGATTACAGTAGTACTTTTTTAAACACGCGCTAACTTAAGGTATTGCCCCAACTTGGATGCGTACTAGTACTTATTACCTTAATTCAGTTGACTTATTAGATAGTCAAACTGTGTTCTTGATGAAAAATGATCGGATTTTTATATGAGGCTGGAGATGATCATATTAACAATAAACTTAAGAAATTGGTATAAGTGATGTTAGATCATATTACATAAAGAAGCGCTAAATTTGGATCAAATCATTAAGCATAAACATTACTCGTAAAAAATTTGACCAACAATTGGCTTTGGTCAAATGTCACTGAGATTTACAGGAACTGTTTATATTTATGAAAGACATGGTAAAACTGAGCTAATGCAAACCGTTGCTTATAACTAAAACCATTTCACAATTGACCACGTAAGCGAAACGTCGTGATATTGCTATGATACTAGAGTCTAAAAGGTTTGTAGTTTTATCATAAAATTAATTGCGGAATATGATACCGTACAAGGACGTGACACATAGCTTTGTTCCTGTAACATGTGAGATGAAATTATCATAAACTCGTATCATTTTGTACTCTTTCATTTTGGGACTCGAATCTCAAATAAATGAGTTGACTTTATAAAAAAGTCAAACTGCATCCTTTATAAAATTGTAACTGTCATAAACAAGTTTTAAAAGCTACCCACATCTGAAAACTTGAACCTGTTTTATATCGGGAAAAAGGTTCTATTACATGAATATCTTCTACATTGGGGTGAAATCGTTAAATTTGAGTTAAACTATTGACTTTCTTTAATTCACATAGATTTTTTCGATGTAGCGCCACGGATACAAAGGGTGTAAAAAATCTTTTTAAAATAGTTGAAAAGAGTTTGAGACTTAAACTTGTTAAATTAAAGGTCCATTTATGGAAAATCAGTAGTGAATATGATGATTAAACATGTAATGTTACATTTCATTTCGATTTTGTAAAAGATGGAGCTAGATGTTAACCTGTTTATTGATTCGGATCTTTTTTAGGGCCTAAAACCGGGTCAAAAGTATGACCCGTGATTAAACATCAACGGACCCATTGAACGCTTAAAATCCTAAGGTCAAGAATGACCCTTCTCCTTACACCTTTATCAATCGTAAACCTAATCATAACACTAATTCAAATCATACTAATCACCAAGATTATAGTGTCGTGAATTTGCCTAATTAACTCTAATCTTAATTTTGGTAGTCAACTAAAATTAAGATGAGAGATTTGGGAATATAAGTAACCCAAATGGGTTATTACTATCAGACAACAAGTTCATGTAAAGGTTTATTTGCACAATCTGAGGATTCAAATCGATTTAAAAGGGTCAGATTAGATAAGACAGGTTCAAATGGATTGAAGAGGTCCATCAAAGGGTCAGTTTTATATCAAAGGGGTCGTTCAAATGAATTTAAAAGGTCTAATAAAGGGTCAGGTTATTATCAGGGGTTCAATTAGACCTTATCCAAATGGGCTGCGTTCATAATGAATATGGTGGGGTTTGATAAAGATATTGGAAAACTGCTATCTTGATGGAAATTGAAAATGGTAGAATGTTGATTCGAGTTTTTGGATAAAATCATGTTTAAAAAATATTCAGTAAGATTGTTCAAGTGATAAAGAAATCATTACCATGTTTCAATTTGTATAAATAGCCGAGTACCCGCGCATAAGTCATCACAATATAGTTTTCGGTAAAATCTGTTTTCGACAAAATCTGGTTGTAGCGTAAAAAAGTGTGTGTGTTTTGCGTTAGTGAGAATGTGTTCTTACCTTTTCCGAAGGTAGCGGGTTTGTGGGGTAAATAATTGGATGAAGGTTGAGGATTGCATGAGAAGTTCGAAAAAAGTTATGAGGATAAGTGGTTTTGGAGGGATAACTTCAAAATTTTTTCCCAGGTTATATAATTTTGTTTTTTGATTATTTTCATTTTGTAATAAATCCACATAGGTTTTCCATGTCATCTTAGTAATCATTAACTCAATATCACCCCTTCATCTTTTACTTTTTCATCCTCCCAAGAAAAGCTACCACCATCAGAGACTTCCTAACACAAACCTTAACAGCCATAACAACCACCATTGCAGCCCCTGTTGCCACCACCATCTCTCATAACTAAGAAAATCTTTATAGTTCAGGGAAGAAATACCACCTTTGTAACAACCACCATAACCCTTTAAATCACCCACCAAGAGTGGCAGAACCCTGACAACACCATCGTATATGCACTGTCTTGGTGGCCAAGATAACCAATATGATTGAAATTATGTTCCAAGATAAACAATATGATTGGAATGTTTTATTCAAAGACTTCAACACTACATGGTCATATTGGTTATCTTGGAACAAAATTTGAAAATTCGTTGTTGAAGTCATTGAATAAAATAGTATGTGTTTTAAGTCGGCACAAATTTGAAAGTACGTTGGTAATATGTAGCATTTACCCAACTTAACAAGTTTCTATTTTTGTTGGGTGAATTGAAGGTCAAATAATTTGTTCATAAGATAAAATAGCATTTTAATCTTGCTTAATTACTAAATACTTATCACTTGATTGATTTATTGCGTCAATGTCAATGTAACACTAGTTGTTTTATACTTTTATGTACTAGTTATATAACTCGTCAACGTACGAGTTTTTCCAGAAAAATTTAATTATATAGTGTTATCGTTTAAAAACAGAAAATTTTATGTATATTTTAAGTTAGAGCATCAACATGTGCGGAAGTAAGAAAAATAGTTAGCAGAAATTGTAAATATAACCGTGGCATCGACCTTGTATTGAATTCTTGAGCATGTCTCATTTTAATGTTATTGGGCCAAAATTTCTTTGATCACATAGATTTGCACATAAATCAAATTTATTTTAAAATTTTTGTTTACTATATGGATATATAAGAATTTACCCGTGAAAATTATGATATAAGTACAACTAATAAGTATGCATGAATTTTTCATTACGTATTAATATCAATTAATATTTTGTAAAAATTTTATTCGATGAAAGATTTAACTTTGTTTAGCTGACATAGATGTTAATGTTGAGGTTGATGTTGTTGTTTAACTTTAACTATTGATATCATGTTGTACAAAATGTGCGAGTTTAGTAGCACATAATGAGCGTTGATGAAGTTTTTTAAAAATGTTTTTCCGGATATCCGTATATAAACTTTAAATAATAATTACATGAGTCGTTATAAGTACAATCGCGTATATTTATTTTCATATCATAGCAACTCGTGCTTACCATTTGATATTTATATNGACATAGATGTTAATGTTGAGGTTGATGTTGTTGTTTAACTTTAACTATTGATATCATGTTGTACAAAATGTGCGAGTTTAGTAGCACATAATGAGCGTTGATGAAGTTTTTTAAAAATGTTTTTCCGGATATCCGTATATAAACTTTAAATAATAATTACATGAGTCGTTATAAGTACAATCGCGTATATTTATTTTCATATCATAGCAACTCGTGCTTACCATTTGATATTTATATTACCGTTAATAATAATTTAACTGCATTTAATATTCAAACCCGTGTACGTAAAGATAAACTTTTAAATAGGATAACATGAGTTCTTATTTATATTTAACGTACATTGTAAAAAGATATTTTAATAGATGAAAGTTTGAAACTAATATTTATTTTAAAAGTATTTAACGTATATTATGACTAATTCGTACATTTATAAATTTGTAAGTTTAATGGATGAAAGTCTCAAACCAATACTAATACTCATGTAACTGTAAACAAAGTTCATATTATAAAGTGTAGGAGGTATAAAGTGTAAGGGGTTATTTGTTTATTATTTAAAGTTATAGAAAAAATATGGAGATTTATAATTTTACACTTAACTCCATATAACATATTTACAATTCAACCACTGATGTTTTATTAATTACCTCATCTTTTTTTAAGTTTTTATTTTTCTAAATTTGACACCAATATTTTTATGTGTTTTTTTTCTCAATCAAATTCTTCACCAAATTTATTAAAGTTTGACTAAAATCAATTCAAGTTGACTTTTTATTGGCCAATCATATTGCCCGATTTCGCCTATGTGTCAAAATTGAGCATTCCTATTGGTCCAATTTTTTTTCCACTAAAATTGTTTTTTCAAAAAAACTCCGAAATGATGTAATTCTTTTATTATATAAAAGATTTGTGGAGCCGGATCCTAATTGGGTGCAATAGGCCATTGCGTTTTTTAGAATGCAATAAGCCCATTAGCTAAGTAAAACGGGCGGGCCGAATAGGCATGGGCCACCGTTCAAACGGGATAAGCCCAAACGGAGCACGGGCTAAACGAGAACGGGCCGAACAGGCACATGTTATATGAATAGCTTTAGAAAAAACCTAAAACGACGAAATAAATTCCTCAAACGTAACATCTCATTTATATTAAAAAAAATTAAATATATTATAATTTTTCTTTAAAAACCATTGTCATTTTCTACAATTGAGAGAAAATATACATATGCCCATTCCAAAAAAAAAATGTCTAAATCTTTTACAAATTTGCCCTTATTAGCCATTTTTTTCTTTTTTTTTGGGCACAAATTGCCACCTAATAATGGACAAAATGTTATCCAATTTTAATTTTTTTTTGCAGTTTACACCATAAAAAGAGTTTCATACTCCATCAATTAGTGTTTTTGTTGAAAACATAAAATTAGAATATTTCTTATTCCCCCCCCCCCTCTTTTTTTTTTAGGTTTTTTTTTTTTTTTTTTTTTTTTTTTCTTTTTTTTTTTTTTTNTTTTTTTTTTTTTTTTTTTTTTTTTTTTTTTTTTTTTTTTTTTTTTTTTTTTTGTTTTTGTTTTTTGTTTTTTTGTTCAATATTGAAGTTATATTTGATGTTAAATCAAAAAGGATGGATCAACTGGCTAGGAACTGTCAAGATATTGCTTTATCAATAAGGACATACTCCTTCCATCGCAAATTAATAATTCACGTTTCTTTTTTAGATGTTCCAGTTTAAATGTCCACTACTAAATATATATAGGAAAGTTTGATCGAGTTTACTCTATTGCCCTTGCTTAAAATTATTACTACAAACTTTAAAAATAACTTAATTAATTAATTAAGCGTAAAACTGTCATTCTATTATAAAGTAAGAAAGAGAAAACTGTAATAAATGCACTTTTTTTAAACGGTGTCTTTTTTGTCAAGGGCCAGTTATTTTGGGACGGGGGTGTAGAATAGTAAAGTCAAAGTTATATGAGTGAAATAAAGAAAAGAAATTTCCATGTAGTATTAATAAATTAATCATGCTATTCTAACAACCTATTTGACTATTTCTACAAGAGAAATGATTTGCAGATTTTATTTTTTAATCGGAACACTCAAGCATGTGTATTAAACTGTTGTACTGTGGATGTACACTGCTTTAACCGGTTGTACATATGAGTGTCCCAAAAAAATGGAGTGTGCAAATCATCTCCCTTTCTACGACTACACTAATATTCTCTTAACTATTGTAATGGTTGTTTAAGTTTAAATTTAAATATACTGTACATCCATATAACTACACTAATATTCTCTTAGGGCATGCTTGGTTTGTAGAGGGGAATAGCAATGGGAAATGCAAAAGGAATATAAAGGTAATCAAATTCATTACCTCCAAGTTAGTGGGTAACGACTCATTACCCAAAAGTGAGTAATGGGGGATTGCATTATATAGTACCAAGCCTTATTATTCATTATGTTACCCTATGGCTCATACCCCTTAACCAAGTACACCCTTAATTATTATAAGGGAGGTGATTTGTACACCAAATAAATTGATGAGGACACAACAATTATGCATATGATATGTTGTAATATATGTATTAGAAGTGTAATATTGTGATGTACACATCAATTTATTTGATGTGCAAATCAATTCTTTTATTATTATAATGGTTGTTTAATTTTAAATTTAAATATACATCTATTTGGATAATGGATATGTACACAGTACACGCACCTAACACCAATAAAAAGTCAAGAACAAAGTTACATGTTAATGTAGTATTAATTAGTGGAGATAGCTTGACTACAATTATTGTAGCCAATTGGCTAGAATCTTTCATCAAAATACACAAAAAAATGAATCAGGGACCCACAAAATGACTTAGAACCCACAATTTGTAGCACAAATTGTAGTGAATTGACTATAATTCAATTGCAGCTAATATATTCCCTAAATTAATTAATCATGCTAATCAAATATGAAATGTCTAATACTCCCTCCGTCCCTAAATAAATGTCCACTATTGACTTTCAAAGTCATTTTTTTCCATCTTTGATCTTAAATTATTTCATTCGTGTTATGTAATACATGATGAAAATTATATCAATGAAAATACATTTAAAACCTAATTCATTTATATCTTTTGTATCAAGTATTACATAACATAAATAAAATAATTTACGGTCAAAGTTAAAAATGAAAGATTCAAAAAGTCAATAGTGGACACTTGTTTAGAGACGAAGGGAGTAGTTTATTTGACTATTTCTACAACTACACTACTATTCTCTTAATTATAGTATATGGTTTAAGTTTAAATATACATCCATTTGGATAATGGATACGTACACACACCTAACACCCATAAAAAGTCAAGAACCTGAAGTTACATGGAAAGTTGTAACAAGTAATTAAATATGTATGAAAAACACAAATATAATACTTTATAAACAAGTGCAGTGGTAAATGGCTGTAGCATGCATCATCACGTATTTAAATATACATGTTATAAAACTTTAAAGCCCTGAAACAAGTTTCTATAATTTGTTGGGCAAATTGAAGGTCAAATAATCGTTCATAAATGACTGAATCAACACAATAAACAAAGAAAACAACTGACCCTAGAACTTATCAAAGATCTTGTAGCCGATAATCATAAATAACCGAGAGAGGGTGTGTGATTCTGTTGGGTCAATATTTTACCCAAATATTCCCCACAAGTATTTGAACATAAAATAGCCAAGTCACTCACTGAATAAAATAGTAAATTGCTATTTCAGTGAGTGACATATAACCTTTAACATAAACAAGTCACTGAGTGAACAGTCACTCAGTGAGTTACCTTCAAGATGTTCGGACCAAGTCTTAAGAAAAGACTTTCCATTTAGTGAGACGGTACTCAGTGAATGGCACCTGAACCAAATAAGAAGGTAATGGAGTCAGTGAGTGATGACAATAACTCACTGACTCCCTGAAGCTATCTCTGAACAAACATACTCCTTGAAGATCCTCAAGGTCCTTGAGGAAGCCTTAAGCTTCCTGATGCTCTCTAAGGTCCCTGAAGCTATCTAAGGTCCCTGATGAAATGGTATGGTCCCTGATGCTATCAAGGTCCCTGAAGACCTCTAAGGTCCTTGAGGATGTCCGAGGTCCCTGAAGACCTCTAAGGTCACTGATGATGTCTAAGGTCCCTCATGATGTCTAAGGACCCTTAGGCTGTTTTGGAAATCTGACAACAAGACAAAAAGGGAGTCAAAGCAAAGTACAAGAATTGCCATAGAAGTGAGAATCTGTTATGACAATTCCAAAAGGATGGTTGGTGCTTTTCCAAAAGAGGAAGATGAATGAGGACCACTTATAGTGGATGACAACTCACACCTAACCCCACATTCTTTGCTATATATACATGTTTGTTGTAATAGAGATAGTTATCCATTCTTCACAGAATATTAGTTGTTAGGGAAGATCCTCTCATTGAGAGTCTCAAGCTTAGCTGTGGATGCAAATGAGGAGTTTATTGTCAATTCTAACGGGGATAATGGATACGCGAAATTATCCCCGTAAAGAAGTTGAAGAGTGTTTATCATGTAGTCATTGTGTAATTGTTGAGTAATCTTGTAACTTTTGGTCATTATTATTAATGAAGTTCTAAATTTATTCTTATCAAGATTTTGTGCTCAATTTACATGGCACACAACAGATTCGAAATCAAAACAACCAAGAAAGGGTGTTTTTTTGTTTGTTCGAATAACACATAAAAGAAACAAGAAGATGCTTGTGGTTTTGTGTTGAGTTTAAAATCAATAAAGGAAAGACTGAGTAAAGGATTTTTATGTGATGGGCGTTTTTGTTAGAATTATAACGGCATGACTATCTATAGATAGGAATTACGTGAATATGGCAAGTAGGCACAAGAGTGCCGGAAGGCGTAGGATCGAACGTATGAAGCAAGTAAGGTGTTGCAACGTAAAACGTAAATAGAAAACGTACGCTCAAGCCAATTCTTGATTTAGGGATTGAACACGTGAAGAAAACCTAATTAGGGGGTTTATGTAGATCAATGTTATAACCGCCTTAGGCCGGGTGTTTTGTTTAACGTGCTCTTGATAACAACAATAGTGTGTTGTTACCTCGTTCTTGTACACACAAACTAAACCGTATTAAGGTTTTGCAAGAAACTACACAAGTAATATTTTTTGACAAGCAAAAAATCGAATCCCTAATAAGTTTAGGGAGTTCGACCGGTTTTGGAGACAAGAAAGAAAGAAGAAAACTTTAGGGTTATTGTGTGTGCACAAAAGGTGAGAAAACAAATAACCCTTGGTTTGTTTATATAGGAAAAGAAAACTTGGAGCCAAAGTTAGGGTTCGGCACCCTTGTTCCTTTGTTCGGCCGACCCACAACCCACAAGGGGTTTCTAGATCTTTCTTTGTTTCCTAATAACACACAACCTCTTCTTTCCTTATATTCGTCTAACGGTCGTTAGTCATTTAACGGTAAACACTAACGTCCGTTAAGTACTTGTGTCTAATAATAAATATAAAAATACATTTATTATTTTTTCTTAATACTCATTTGCAATGTGTGCAATCCCGAGGTCTCGTGTTCGATTCTAGACATTTACGTATTAATTCATAACCATATTTCCAACAGTTTTTGGGTAAATAAAATAGGTGGGTGAATATGAAATGAGTTTAGGGTTTTTTAGATTTATTGTTTTGGTCTTCTCGTGTAAGATCTAACGGGGGTTTTTGTGACATTTGTATTTTTGTTAATCTTTGATAAATCTGTGGAAAAGCCATTGTGATAAACTTAGTAGATTAATGATCCTAAGCTTTTTATTTCAAACAGTTTCATTCATGCAAAAACTTTTAAAAAAACGATATTGTTTTTTCGTTTTGGTTTTTTTGAACATAAAAAAATCCATTACCAACCTTTAAAGCTACTAGATAATAGGGTAAATTAGACTAATAATAGTTCGTGAGGAAACGTTATTAGCTGAACCCACAACCGAACCCACAAGCGAACCCCAAAACCAAAACGAAGCCGAATTAGGTGCGTGTGTTCGTTGGTTATCGTTCGAGGAAACGTTATTAGTTGCGTGTTACGTTGCCGTTTCCCAGGACAAAAAGTCGGAACCGACCAAATCAAAGATTCGTTTGGGACAAGGTTCTCTACAAGTTCAACCGAAAGAAAATCTCCAAACGCGTAAGAAGGACATGATAACAAGTAAGTGGCATACGTTGAACCATAATTGCCAAAAGTTCAACGCAAATTTGGAAACGTTACCACCGTATGGGTGCTCGTAGTGGGGAAAACGAGCTTGATTTTATGAACCATGTTAGGAATGCATATTGTCAAGAAGTAAATAGAAGAAGAGTGATTTCTCAAGAAGACGCGAATTGAAGGATATCTTGAGAAAAGACCTTAAATGGGACGCGCCCACTCTCATTGATCTCACCGGAGGCCGCGGTGGCGTCGTACGAGGCGTCAAGGAAGAAAGAGAGGGCATACTAAAAATGAAACAATTGAAGTTTCTAAATACTCCAACGGACCCGAATTTGCCACCGGAACAAAAAATGTTCATTGAATGCGAAAAGGTGAAATAATGAAGAAATATCGACAAAAACAAGAANAAAAAAAAAAAAAAAAAAAAAAAAAAAAGCTAGTTTCGTATAGTATTATTTAAGTTTAGTATTTGTTTTAATTTCTTAGTTTCGTATGCTTTAATTTTAAGTTTCGCATGTTTTAATTTTTAAATTTAATATATTTTAATTTTTTTTGTTTCATATGTTTTTTTTTTTTTTTTTTTAATTTTTTTTTTTTAGTATTGAAATTTAATTTGAATTAATGAAATTTAATTTATTTAGTTGTTAACATGATATAGTATCTAGTGTATTTTTGGGTGTTGATGTTAAAGTGAGGATGGGTGATGTGGCGCTGATGTAACACTGAAAAAATGATATTACGGTGTTGGAGTACCTTCTGCTCTAAGATAGTTATTACTACCTCCGTCCTAAAATATTAGTCCAGTTCGACTTTTTATATCGAACTTTGACCTTAAATGTTTTTGTTTGTAATTTTGTATTATATATTACTTGATGAAAATTACACCAAATGAAAATACATATAAAACATTATCCATCCATATTTTTTGCATCAGGTATTATACAATACAAAAAAAAGATATTTAAGGTCAAAGTCCATTTCAAAAAGTCAAACTGGACTTATATTTTGAGACGGATGGAGTACTTATTAGTCGAAAATGAAAGACTAGGCAGTGTTTGACGAGATAAGCTGCTGGCTTATCTTTTTGCTTCTATTTCTATCTTTAATATTGAACAGTTGGTGACAACTAAGCTTTATATGGGTAAGGATCCAGTGAGAAGAAAACTTAAAATGAGAAGAATGAGAAATGACTATAATCACATATTTGAGATGCATCGACTTGTATTAGATGCATCTCTATTCATTTAGATGCATCTTACTTTGTTTCGAAAGTGATTTTGAAGTGAAAACGTTGTAAAGTAATACTAGCAACAAATTTGACTCGCAGATTAGGATTCGTCTAACTTGAGGAAATGCATCTAATATATATATATGCATCTAATTTTTAGCTAAGAAATATATTAGGGTGCATCTAAAAGATTAGGGATGCATCTAATTGAAGTCGACGCATCTCTAATGTGTATTTATAATTATTTCTCATCCTTCTCATTTTAAGTTTTCTTCTCATTTGATCCTAAGTCTAATATATTTTGCTATTTTTAAAGGAAAATAAATATGATTGTATCAAAGGGGGTGTCTGGACATTATTGATTGATGGAGGAATACAACCACGAAAGCGAATGCAATTCAATAGCAAGAATATAAAACAGCTCGTCTCGAAAACTTTGTGGACGGTCTCTTGTCCTAATTAAGGATTTTTTTAGACAACTAATATTCGTCTTATCTTTTGTTGTTTAGTTACTCATGTATATCATGACTAGACTTCATAATTTTTTAATGAATTTCTTGAAATCATATATTGTGGAATGTGTTATTTTACTTGTGTCTGCATTTCATCATTTTTTGAAACAATTGGCTACTTTGACGTATACTCTTCAACTTTATGTCTTTTTGTAATAGGTAGTTCCTCAAAGTTATGCAACTAGAAATAAAACGATTAACAAATGTTGTTTTTGATCACGAAATTGTTAATTAGTTTTGCTTCAAATATCTAATTAATCATTATGTATGTTCTTTTTAAAACGAAGAAACTTTATCATATACCAAATGACAAATTTCAGCAATTTATTTTTCTATTGAGAAAAAAAGACAAAGATTAGTAAATATTTAAATTAAAAATTCAATTATACATATTTTTTATTTTTTTTTATAATTTAAATATCTTATAAACGGTTTATCGTTAGACGAAACAAATTATACAGGTACGATGGCATTTAATTATGTTCCTATAGACGGACATTTTGATATACTTTCGAAAAACTTTTATTTTGTCTTTTTTTTCACCTTTTATTTTCGGTATTGAAATTCACATGACGTATCACATGTGATTTAACACTAACATCAAATTTCGAACACTAAACATACGTACTAAAACTAACATGAGTATTTGTTTATAAAGCAAAACTTTTCCCATTTTTGCAGTGAAAAACACACATTTATGGATTTTCAACAATACGTCACACACTGTATTTGAATTATATATTATAGCAGTTCATTCGTGAACTTATATAATTATATGTGATAACAACACGTGTATTTTATGTTTTAAAACTCACATGTGATTGAGATCACATGTGGTTAAAATCACATGTGATTTTATGTGTTAGATCCAATTTTGATGAATTAACTGGGCTAATATATAATTCGAAATATAATGTGTTATATATGGTTGGAAAGTTTGAATATCTAGTTTCTAAAGAAAAACGATGAAACTTTTGAAATATTACAAAAAAACCTTATGTTCATTTTAGTATATGTTTAGATATTCAAATATTCAAATTAGTGTTTAATCACATGTGATTTCACATGCAAGTTTCAACAACAACAGGAAAAAAAGGTGAAACATACGAAGAAAAAAAAATTGTCGAAAGTATTTCAAAGTGCCCGCCTATAGAAAGATAATTTAATGCTCATCGTGATGGTAATTTTTTTTTTCACTTAACGATTACCGATTTAAGAGAGATTATGTTTTGAAAAAAAAATTATGAAAGTAGTGTGTCTTAATGGGGAGAGGAAGACATTTTATAACTTATAGATATAGACTTATTAGTGGAAATAAGTGGGTTTCACATTAAAAAAAAATATTATTAAATACTTGTGTGGACCCTTGTGGACCCAAACCCTTAGCTAAGGGAAAAAAGAAACACCCCCTAAAAGAGTTAAGTGGCTAAGGGCAGGTTTCTTTTTATTTCTACATTAAGATGCTTATAAGTATTGTGGGTCCAATGTAGGTCCCCCATCTCTTATTGCCTCTAGTTGGGGAGGACAAGGCTTTTGCTTGCCTTGTGGATATAGATGTTTTAAGATAAATGAGTGGGCCCAACAACAAAAAAAACATTATTATATATACTTGGGCCCACCCTTATACCCATTAAGACACTAAAAAATAAAAAGAAACACACCCTTAATTGATCTTTGTTATGTAAACAATATCTGGAAATGAAAGTGGAAGAAGACAAGAGGTATATTAATCATTTAACTTTCGCGAAGGACTGAATATGCAGACTAAAGATTAAAATAAGGATGTTCGCAATTCGGATAGCGACCAAATTATTGGCCAAACCACAAGGACCAAAAATGAAATTGACTCAACAATACAATAAAAGCAAGCTTAGATGAGGACTTCTTGCGTCAACAGAAACAAACAAACGCGTAAGTCCTTGCTACAAGCATCAAATTAGAAAAAAATTATATTTTATACATGGCCATTTTATATATATATATGTAACAACCCATTTTTCTTTACAACTTTCATATCTATCAATCAAAGTTTCAAACACTTGCTTTTGGAAAGAAGAGGATCATAAAGAAAGCAAATCACACAGGTATTCTTTTATAAATGTCATTTTACACATATATCGATCACCAATTACGTTATGTTTGCTTTGCTTCTATACGATCTATTGTTTCCTGTTGCTTGTTTATATTTACTCTTATAGCAATTCTTAAACGATAAAAATACACTATGCCCCTTCACCATTATACGAGTGAATTAAGTAAATAGTAAACCCAAACACGTAGGTTGTTGACTTAACGAGAGTAGTGATGTTCCAGTTTAGTTATGGTTGTTTATACGTAAAGAAATCGTAGTCAGTGGCGGATCTAGGAATCTGAAATAGGGCATGCACATTTTTTGTTAAGTTATTGATAAACACAGTTTTCTCGGGTTGGGTTTTTCCGGGTCGGGTTTTTTCGGCTCAGTTATTTTGGGATTTGGATTGGGCGTGGTTTCCATTTTTGAATCTGATATATTAAACTTGTTCTACTTTGTCGAGTTCAGGTTATTCAAACTTGAGTCGGTTTGTTGGATTATACAGTAGCATTTTAACTATCTATACTACATATAAAGGAAAAAGAGTCAAAGTGGAAAAGTGAAAAGTCAATATTTTGGAATGTTGAAATGTTGAAATTTTATTAAAGGAAACTATGAATGTAATTAATATTATTATTAAAACACCCCATTACTTAAAAGTACAATGATTTATTAACATTGTACAACCAACTTAAATACAACCAATTAAAACACAAACCGGGTTGACCCGGGACGCTTCAAACCCGACGGGTTGAGCCGGTTTAATTTGACCCATTTTCGACCCAACCTAGAAAGTTGACCCGATTTAAATCGACCTATTTTTCAACCGGAACGGTTCAACCGGTTGAACCACCCGGGTCGAACCGGGTTTCAAAACATTATCCATTACTTAAAAGTACAATAATTTATTCACATTGTACAGCCAATTAAAAACATATCTATCAAATTAAATACAATCAATTAAAACAAAAACCGGGTTGACCCGGGACACTTCAAACCCGGACGGGTTGAACCAGTTTAATTTGAACCGTTTTCGACCCAACCTAGCAAGTTGACCCGGTTTAAATCGATCCATTTTTTGCTTGGAACGGTTCAACCGGTTGAACCACCCGGGTTGAACCAGGTTTCAAAACATTATGTTAAATTTCCAAATCTTCAAACTTTTATTGTTTTTCGTTTATAACCTATAAACTTTTTTATCAATAAACTATGTGTCGCTATAAAATCCCGTTGCTATGCACGGGTACTCGTCTAGTAATTGATAATATCAAAAGTAAAGCTCATCTCACTTACGTAATAACATATATTGTCAAATTCTTAAGCTTTATCACTATAACGTACTCACACGAAATGCTAATCATCAATAGAAAGTATTAAAAAAAAGAGTAAAGTGTAAGAATTAATAGTACTAATAAACATTTACAAATTCCAAAAACAACTAATTCAGTATTTTGTAACATGTATAAACTGATATATATAAGAAAGAAAGAAAAAAAGACTAAAAATAAAACTCGTGATCAAGTGGTTAGTGGTACTTTTTAGTTGGTTGGGCCTTCCTAGTAAATGAATAGACAAAAAGTTCAAAGTTAATTTTTTATAACGTAATTGGGCCTAAAACATAAGACCTCCTTTGAACCTTACAATTTACAAACAAATGCCTCATCCCTTTCACCTTCTTCCACTGCCGCTTCCTTTCTGAAATTACCAGGAGATCATCTTCGTTTTCTCTTTTTAGTTTAAACAAAGGTAGATTAAATTAGGGTATGCACTCAAAAATTTCCTTTACATCAGAGGGTGTGCACTCAAAAAAATTTAGTGTATTTTATTACTACTTTGGAGAAAAAGCAGATTTTTTTACATTGCAAGAAATTTGGGCAGGGTATGCACGTGCATACCCTACCTACAAGTTAAATCCGCCCCTGATCGTAGTAGCTAATTAATCTTGACTAACTGTTATCATTAGTAGCGGAATCAGGATTAAAAGTGATCGGTTTATAAATTATACTCTTCGTATAAGAAAAAAATGTAAACAAAAATTGCGACTTTAATGAAAAGATTGAGTTTAACATAAATTGAGTCTGTTTTTCACTTATCAAGAGATCATCTAAGCAAGTTTTAGAAATACATTTTTTTTTGTCCGAATGCTATTAAGAAAATTTTGAGTTTTCTCTCTCTCTCTCTCTCTCTCTCTCTCTCTCTCTCTCTCTCTCTCTCTCTCCCCAAAAATTAACACCACAAATTAAAATTTCATCTCTGGCTTGTAATAAAATACTCGGTAGATATGCAACTTGAAGTTTAATATAAATAAATAAATATATAATAATTTATTGGTTGGAATAAAATAAATAAATAAATGTGCAACTTTTAAAAGTAATAGTCCTCCGGCCTCAATGCGGATTATATGGTTTGTTTGTGTAGTAGTTAAGATTCATGTGAATAATATAGATACAATTAGCATGATTAATGATTCTGAGAAGCTAGTTTAAAATGTTATCCATTAAAATTTAGGTAATGATATCATTTAAGAAACAAAGAAATAGCCACGCTTGATTATGTCTTGGTAAATTAATCATCTTTTTCTTGTCTTACAATCTGTTATAACAAATAAAATCATTTGGACCTTGATCAAATATATATTTTGCAATAAGACAGGTTTTCTTTTTAGCGTAACGATAAATCGTTTTTGCAATATTTTATAATTTGAGTTCTAATTTTGAGTTATCTTTTTGTGATCATTTTTTTTAATCTCAACTTGAATACAAGAAGATCATAAATGCAACTTTTGTTTGATCATTATGAAACATTATTTCATTTGACCAAATAATGGTTTTTATGTCTCCACGTTATTGAAAATATTATTTCCACAAAAACACGGTTGCCTTCACATTACTATTGTTTTGTTGATCATTGCTCTAGAAATTAAAGGTTTATTCATCTCATCCAGCTGCTTCATACAATCCTTCAACAATAACTTCAATGGCTTCAACTTCAACTTCAACTTCATCCACTCAAAAAAGCTTCATGTATGATGTCTTTTTAAGCTTTAGAGGTGAAGACACTCGTAACACCTTTGTCGGCCATCTTTATAAAGCTCTTGTGCAGCGAGGGATTCAAACTTACAAGGATGATAAGAAAATTGAAAAAGGGAAAATGATCGACAAGCAGCTCATCAAATCTATTGAGGAGTCGAGATTCTTCATTATTGTGTTTTCTAAGGACTATGCATCTTCACGTTGGTGCTTAAATGAGCTTGTCAAGATTATGGAATTTCAGAAGACTAGTGATGAGCGGATTGCTTACCCAGTCTTTTATCATGTGGAACCCAGGGAAATCCGCAACCAAAGTGGGGCGGTTGGAGAAGCTTTTAAAAAACATGAAAATGACAAGGCTGCTACGAAATGGAGGGACGCTTTGAATGATGCAGGCAAACTTGCTGGGTCAGAGTTGAAAGGGTAATTTCTTTGCTATATGAATTAATATTATATCAAACTAATTGAGAGCTATTATTTATATCTTCATGAATGTTACAGGGATGAATCCATATTGATCGAGGAAATTGTTGACGTTATTTTCAAAAAGAAATGTTTGAGTAGTTCGAGTGTTGACGGAAATTTAGTAGGCATGGAAACACGAATAGAACCTGTCCTTTCATCTTTAGAACTTGATGCTGATGATGTCCGCATGATAGGGATATGGGGGATGGGAGGTGGGGGGAAGACAACTTTGGCAGGAGCTGTTTTTGATCGAATATCCATTCAGTTTGATAGTAAAGTATTTGTTGAAAATGTAAGGGAAGTTTCAAATTCCTCTTCGTATGGTTTGAATAAGTTGCAACAACAAATTATTCGCAGTGTGTTAAGTGACGAAAACATCGCTGTAAGAAGTGTTCATGAAGGAAAAAATATGATGAAAACTTTGTTGCGTGGGAGAAAGGTTCTTGTTGTTCTAGATGATGTTGATGATAGAGAACAACTTGAGGCGTTAGCAGGCTCGCCTGACTGGTTCAAATTCGGAAGCAGAGTTATCATTACCACACGAGATGAGCAAGTTCTGTTATCCCACCAAGTGAAGTTCATTAATAACATCAACCTGTTATTGCGCGCGGAAGCGATTTCTCTTTTTAGCAAGTATGCATTTAATAGAGATATTCCGGTTGTAGGGTATGAAGAGCTTTCAGAAGAAGTTGTACAATACGCTGATGGTCTTCCATTAACAATCAAAGTTTTGGGTTCACTTCTTTGTGGTCAAAATGTGCATCAATGGAAAGATACCCTAGCAAGACTAAAAAAAATCCCATTGAAGGCAACTATGGAAAAATTGGAACTTAGTTATAATGGTCTTGAGGATGATCACAAGGCAATATTTCTAGATGTTGCATGCTTATTGAAAGGTTGTTGGGAAGAGGATGCGGTCCTAGCGCTTGAAAGTTGTGGATTTTTTGCCAAAGATGGCTTAAGAGTTCTTAAGCAGAGATCTCTTATAAATATTTCTGAACGTGGGGTGTTGGGGATGCATGACCATATAGAAGAAATGGGCATGAATATTGTTCGTCGTGAGAACCCCAATAAACCTGAAATGCATAGTCGGTTATGGATTAGGGAGGAAGTTGAAGATATATTGGCTAACGGCTCGGTAAGTATCAAGTTATTCATGTTAAGCTAAAAGTCAGTATACTTTTCTAAAAGTTTAATTCAATCATTGCACAAACATAAAATTTTGTTTCATTACATCATTAAACGTTCTTTTGAACCCAATGGCCCTTGTGGTCCTACAATGAAACACTCGATACAAGTTTGGTCCAAATTTACTAACGCTAACTTACATTGACCGTTAAAAGAGAAGTATGTTTGTCTTTTGATATATTTTATTAGAGTGTATTCCAAAAAACGTCCATGCGGTTTGAACATTTTATAAATGCAGGCGGCCTCCTTGGTTTGCCAAGATAGCAAAAATCGTCTATAGTATTTCATATATAAAGGACCAAATCAATCTCAAGTTTTCTTCACAAATTTTTGCAATCTTAACAAATCACAAAAGACGATTTCTACAAATTACTCCATATCTTATTTTATATACAAAAATAGCTTTCATGACAAGAAGCCATTATTCAACATCACTAGTCAAATACACTTTTTCTTTTTCTTTCACACTTAAACCACATATATTCTTATTCAGCATCGCCCCTAAAAACCACGACCACCTATCTACCACCACCTTCAGTCACTCCCCTCTTTCCACTTTTTTAATTCACACTCAAATAACACAAACCATTCATCCAATTCCTAAACATTTCATTTGAATTCAATTTGAGAAATTAACTTGACATTTTGTTTTGTAATGAAACGAAAATCTCATCATGGTCTCCACTGCTATTTGAATTACCTACAGGCTACCCAAGCAACCAAATGTGTAAAACTGGATGACCGATATGGATTCAATTATGAAATTTTAATGAAGGGTCTCGCAAACATGAAGGAACTTAGATTTCTTCAATTGTATACCAAACGTGTAAGTATAATCAAAGTTAGGAAGTGGAAGTTTGATGAAGATAGTCTACACCTTCCAAATGCCTTACGATTTCTGAGATGGAGTTCTTATCCTTTTTCAAGTTTACCAAAAACATTTCAACCAAATAATCTTGTTGGACTTGAAATGGAATTGGGCAATATGGTTCAACTTTGGAAAGATGGAGAAGAAAAGGTACGTAGAATAATTTATTAATGGTTGATTCATTTATTGCTACTTTTGTCTTTTGTTAGTCACTACACCAATTAACATTTATCTTTCCATTTTTTTTTTGCTTTTCACAGCCTTTTTTAAAGCTCAGGTTCCTAAAGTTCAACTTTTCTGTAAAGTTGAGGACCCTTGACCTTAGTTTGGCTCCGAATCTTGAGACACTAATTCTTGATTATTGTGAAGATTTGGTAGAAGTTCATTTCCAGGTTACTCCAAATCTAAAGGAGTTAAATATCAGTAATTGTGAAAGATTGGAAAAATTACACATGCCTGCTGAATGTCCAAAACTCATATCTCTCGACCTTTATAATTTAAAGAAGTTGAGGACCCTTCACCTCGGGGTTACTCCAAATCTTGAGACGCTAAGAGTCAGGAAGTGTAAAAATTTGGTTGAACTTCAGATTCCTGCTGAATGTCCAAAGCTCGTTAATCTCGACCTTTATTATTTAAAGAAGTTGAGGACCCTTCACCTCGGGGTTACTCCAAATCTCGACCTCAGTTATTGTCCTCAAGTTGCGGAATTGCCTGTGGAAATTGGACGGTTAGAATGTTTAAAAGAGTTGGATATCACTGGAACAGGCATTAGTCATCTTCCACAGAGTATTTTTAGGACGAAAGGTCTGCGTATTGTTGGGTCTAGAGAGCTGCTTGAGTCATGTGGTTTTACACACGAGATAGAAACCTCTGATTATGATGAACTTTACTGCTACGTAGACATCCGTGAATAGCACAGTAACCAAAAGCAGAAGGCTGGTGTACCTCGAGTGATGATTTTGAACATGTACTTTCTCCCTTCTCTATAAATTGTCTTATGTTTGATGAAGCTTGCAATTATTTGTGTCGGATGTAAATGATGTACCTCACCTTATTTTTAAAAGGTTATCAATATATGGTTCAGTAAGCAAGAGTGTTCATTCACCTTGTCTGCAGGTGGTGCACCAGTTGTTCTTGTTGTTATAGCTTCTGGTCCTTTTGATGTTACTTTTGCTAAGAAGAATTGAAGATTCATTTTATTTCATGGGTCTGATCGTCTGAGTGTCCTGATCAAGCTAGAGGTAAAATTTTTCTCAGAGTCAATGAAAAAACACATATCTAGCTTAGACTACAAAGTTACTTCACTGCCAATCATTTCCGACATAATTTGAAGCCGGGAACAACGGAAGAAGCTAACATATAATTCACATTACTTCTTGTTCCATGTAGCTCTAGGGGTAAAAATGGTGTAAAGATACAAGTAAAATGGTGGGGTTTGACTGGCTTTTATGGAAGTTAATGAACGTGTTTCAGTACTAGTAAAATATCCGAACATGATTTGAAGCTTGTAAGATTCAAGGTTTGAATTAATAAGTTAATGCATGATGTTCAGCTTACAGATTGACTTCTTCAGAAAGTCAAACTGCTATCTTGATGAAAATGGTAGAATGTTGAGACGAGTTTGAATATAACCATGTTTCAATTTGTATTAATTTGTTCTAAATTAGGATGGATATTGTTTAAGGTGAAAAAAGTTAAGTAGTAACTGGTGTTAAGGGAATTGATCAGTAGTAACTGTGTGTCTTAAATTTGAAGGGTCAAAATACTTTATACTTTCATTTTCGCAACATTGTGTTTAATTACAAGTAGTAATACTTTCAGAACCAATGGACAAGAAACGTTATAGCCAAAATGTTCAATTTCCTGTCAATGGTCGATATTTGACATATGAAGTTATCAATATCAGATATGTGGTTAACTTTTATATGAATGGAAGGTAGCTTTCGCCTGATTGCAGATTGTAAATTATCAATGAACTCGAAGTAGATTATCAGTTACATGTGTTTCTGAGTTTTAGAGGTGAAGACACCCGCAAGAACCCCGTTGATCATCTTTATTTTACTCTATACCAGAAAAGCATTCATTAGTTTGACTTTTTTTTTTTTTTTTAATGTATCTTATTGTAACCGATTGATTGACCTCAGGTGTCGGTTATTCATGTAAGGCTACATTTTGCATGTTGAAAGGTGTTTGATTTTAAATAATTTCAGTTCATGGAGTTTAGCTAAAAGTTGACTTTTTTCGAAAAGTCGAACTCTGTTCTTGATGAAAAGTAGGATTTTGATATGAGGACTTTCAACAACTTCACTGATTTTTTCATTGGATCATGCTGGACAACATATCTAAAGTGTTTTTACTTTTTTCAATTGAAGTTGTTGCAACAACCAAAACTAAATACATTAACAAGTCGAAATTTCATAGACGTATGCGAGTGCGATAATGATTGTTCTGTGGTTTTGTTTTACTGTTTTTATAAAGAAGATCCAGGTTCATATTTTGGAAATATTGAAAGGCTTATTTCTTTAGGCCGAATAGAGGCTTGCATAAACTTCGAATGGATTCAGATATCATTTGTGGTTTACAATGTTTTAAAAGGCTTACACTTGAAGGGGTATTTGATCCAGATGCGCCCAAGGATCTCGACCAGTTAGAATGTCTAGAGGAGCTAAGTTTGCAGTCTACAATTATTAAAGATCTTTCAGATAGTATTTGTATGATGAAACACCTGAAATATATTGAAATCAAGTCTTGTCTTCTTGAGAAGGTACCTGAGAATATTGACGGATAGTATAACGTCTAGAACATATAGAACTCTCATTGTATTCGAGTTGAGAATTGCCTGAAGAAATTGGATGTTTAGAATGTTTAAAATAATTGAAGATAACGGGAATAGGCATAAATCATCTTCCACAGAGCATTTTTTGGTTGAAAGGTCTCCGTATTATTGGGTCTAGATGGCTTCTTGATTCGTGTGGTCTACCTATAATGATGAAACATCTGCTTCATGTAGCCATTCATACATGAACTACTTTTATAGGCACTTTCTCAGCTTTATTAATCATTCATTCTTTAATTTGAGCATGACAATGACAATCAAACTATTTCCTGCAGTTAGGAGGTCTGACGAGCATGAAGTAATCGCCTCTGGTCAAGTTAATTTAGCCAGCTGCATGATTTATTGTCAATCAGCACTTTATTGAACCAAAAGAATTGATGTTCAATCTTCGGGCTCAATTGCTTTGTTTTGGTTAAATCTTTATTAATTGCCATTTCTTACACCTTTAGTGTGTTGTCAAGATACGTTGTCGACATTAAGGTCTCAGGTTACAGATACATCAAAGCTGATTTGGATATTTAAAGGCTTCTTATAAAGTAGATTTGAAGGATCGATCGTTGGTCATCAATAGTATAGTTGTTTCAATATGAAGTTGCTAAAAAGTAAGTGACATAAGATTGTAACTTGTTTGTTATTATTGAACAACACTACTTTAAATTAATTCAGAACTGAAGTTAGATAAGTTAGTTCATGGAGTTCAGTAAGTTATTATACAGTTGACTTTGATCTATAGAAAGTCAAACTGTATCCTTAATGAAACTGAACATGCTTAAATAGTACTCCGTAAAAAGTTAATCACAGAATGACTTTTTGGAACATTGAAAGTTTTTTCAAACAGTTATAAGTTGGGAGCAGAGCGAATTAAAGTATATAAGAAACGCAATGCTGATGTTTTTTCCATGTGAAGGGTCAAAAGAGTGCAAGAACTCATCTCAAATTCTTCGAAATGGACACAAGAGTGTAACACTCTACTCCTTTCGTGTTAGCCATATCTTAACTAATAAAACCATCAAGGTGTATATGTGACAAGATCGAACCTAGACCTACCTTTGCGGCTTTACTTAAACAACAAAAAAAGATGTCATTTTTGGCCTGCGATCGAAGTGACTCGATGTGTTATATTAATGACAGTAGATTCCAACAAGAGTTGTGTAAGCATTTTTTCCTAAACCATGTTATGCTGTAAAATTGTTTAAGCTATCTATATTTCAATTCATTAACCGGGGTTATCTTTGGAGCCGTAAAACAAGTTTCAATCTTTATTGACCAATATTAGTACTTTAATCTTGTTTAGTTACTGAATACTAATCAATTGATTGATTAATCGTGACACTATCACTGTAACAGTACCTGTGATTAAAATTCATTTTGGTCTTAATTAAATGCGAAGTTTCAGTTTACATGTTGAACTTCTGTAGGAAAATGAATGTTGATTTCATGTGTTTGTTGCACCTCAGAACTAAAAGTAGTTTCAAGTTAGTGTATTACATAGGAAATTGTTGAATAATGTTACATATGTAGCTCTGTGTACTTGTTTAATAATTTTCTTTTATGGCAAATGTGATTGTTAGTTGTTAATGCCCTTCTAACGGAAAATGTATAACTAGATGTATACATAATTAATAAGTCAATAACAATACTTTGAAGCCACTAGGCCACTAAGATGGTTATAGTAAGCATCCTCCACAGTTTCTAATGTTGATTTATGTACATGTCTCTATCTTTATGGCATATTCCTACTGGGTCAACTGTCTAAAGTTGACATAGAAAAAGTCTATTAGATGGCAAATAAATTAACAAATATTAATTTACTAATAGTGGTTAACATGCAAGGTACTGATCGATCACATGATTTTATTTTATTTTGTTTCTTACTAGCAACGAAAGTCTTTTGCGTCCCCCATCCCATTCTAATTAAAGTTTTATTCCAAACAAGTCCATCTAATTTGCAACAAAGATTTGAAAAGATAGGCTCCGTATACCAAACATAAAATGGCCTCTACTTCAAATTCATCCATTCCAAAGAGCTTTAAGTATGATGTTTTTCTGAGTTTTAGAGGTGAAGACACGCGTAACACCTTTGTTGGCCATCTTTATGAAGCTCTTAAGCAAAAAAGCATTGAAACTTACAAAGATGACGAGAAAATAAAAAAAAGGGGAAACTATTAGTGATGAGCTTATCAGAGCCATTGAAGACTCAAGATTCTACATCATCATTTTCTCCAAGAACTATGTTTCCTCATCTGAGCTAGTCAGGATTATGGAGTGTCAGAAGAAGATGAATAATCAGCCTACTGCTTATCCCGTTTTCTTTGATGTCGAGCCAACAGAAGTCCGTAAGCAAAATGGGGCTGTTGGAGCTGCATTCACCAAACATGGAAATAATGAATCTGCAGGGAAACGGAGAGAAGCTTTGAAAGAAGCAGCTGATCTTGCTGGATGGGAGTTGAAGAACACTCTTAATGGGTATTTTCTCCCATTATATAATATGTTCCTGATCTATTGTTGGGTCAGTTGTGTGACATAAATGGGTCGAAATGGGAACATATAATTTTAGCTAGATATGAAACGAGTCAAATGGGTCGAAAGTCATCAAGGTGTATTTGTAGCTAANTTAATTGTTGTAACATAGTTATATCAATTATCTTTAACCAACTTTTTATGAAAATTACGCAACCGACCCAGCCTATAAGTTATTCTTTCACTATCTATGCTGAAAGGGTTATCCATGGCATCTCTTATGACTATGTCAGTATGTCATTATTTAATTTCTGGTTTTATGTCTTATAGATCTGAAATTAATTGTCTATCGGGTTCTTTTACATACAGGAATGAAGCTAAACTCGTTCAAAAGATTGTTGAAGAGATATCATTAGAGTTACGTTGCATTAATTGGGGTGTTGATGAAAACTTAGTAGGCATAAAGACCCGGATAAATGGTGTTGTTTCATCCTTAGAATTAGGTGTTGATGATGTTCGCATGATAGGGATCAAGGGGATGGGAGGTGCGGGCAAGACAACTTTGGCCAGAGCTATTTATGAACATATATCCAATCAGTTCGAAGGTTATAGCTTTGTTGAAAATGTCAGGGAAAAATCAACGCCGTCTATGTCTGGTTTGTATTTATTACAAAAACAAGTACTCTCAGATGTTTTATCGGATCAAGGCATCGCCGTAAGTGGTGTTCTTGAGGGGAAAAGCCTGCTGAAAAAGAAGATGTGTGGAAGAAAGGTTCTTATTGTTTTAGATGATGTTGATAAGATAGAACAACTTGTGGCGTTAGCCGATGACCGTAGTTGGTTTAAGCCGGGAAGCAGAGTTATTATAACAACTAGGGATGCACAAGTATGTTGGAAAATTTAGTGCACTTGAGGGATGAGTTCACACCTGGTAATGGGTTTGGAGGTACGGAGTGTACACCCATTTGGTCCATGAACACCCTGACTCAATAGTGGTTATGTATTGATTCTGCTGATAGCATGAATCTGTTTCTGCTGAGTCTGCTGCTAGACTCTGCTGCTAGCTAGACTCTATTGCTAGTGTGATTCTGCTGATAGTATGACTCTGCTGCTAGTAGACTCTACTGCTAGTGTGACTCTGCTGCTAGCATTCTGCTGCTAGGTTTTAACCACTGATTCCTACTATTATGGAAAGTGTTATGTTATAATTAATGGGCCGTTAATTATACATAATTCCATGGGCTAGGGTTTGAGTATTCTCTATTATAAATAGAGGTCATAACACATCTGCATGAGTACGATCAACAAAAACCCTAAACACTTGAATACGCTTCTGTTCTTGATTTGTGCCTAAAACAAGAACATCACTTGGTCTTATCCCATAGAGATATTCGTGTAACCCAGGCATAGGGTCGAATAGTTTCTATTGGAAAGTGATACCACGATTTCAAGTGAATATCCGGTACTCATTGATTATCTTAACCCTAATCTGGAACACAGTAACACCTAATAACCAACAAAGTATAATAGCACACAAAGTGAACTTTAGTCTTGATGTACATTTGTTAGACGATAAGGAAGCAATTAGTCTCTTTAGTAGGCATGCATTTGGGAGAGAGATTCCAATTGAGGGGGTACAAAGAGCTATCGGAACAAGTTGTACGTTACACTGCTGGTCTTCCCTTAACGATCAAAGTTTTGGGATCGTTTCTATGTGGCTAAGATGATCTTGACCGGAAAGATGCGATAGAAAGACTAGAAACAATTCCATTAAATGAAACTATGAAAGTTTTGGAGTTAAGCTATATCGATCTAGAGGAGGATTACAAGGAACTGTTCCTAGATGTTGCATGCTTACTCAAAGGTTGGGGGAAAGATGATGCAATCAGAGTGCTTGAAAGCTGTGGATTTCATGCTCGAATTGGTTTAAGAGTTCTTGAGCAAAGATCTCTCATAACTATTTCTAAATTTGGGAACATGGAAATGCCTGACCATATAGAAGAAATGGGCAAGAATATTGTTCGTCGTGTGAACCCCGATCAACCTAAAAGGCATAGCCGGTTATGGATTGAAGATGATATTAAACATATATTGGCAAATGACTCGGTAAGTAACAAATTATTTGAGTTGTTAAACTAAAAAGTTCTAAAAGTTAAATTTAGTCATTGTAAAAACAAATTTTTTGTTTTATTATATATATACAAGCCATTTAAAACCGGCAGTCAAATACACCAAGGATCATCAAACTCATCCATCACCCAACCAAACCACCACACCCAAAAACCATGCCCACCACCTTCAATTTAAACAAAACCCAAAAATCCTCAAATTTAACTAAAATTGAAAACCCTAACCTAAACATTTCATTTCAATTAGAGAAATTAACATATTTTCTTTTATAATGAAACAAATCTCATGGTTACTGCTATTTGAATTACAGGGTACCCAAGCAACAAAATGTATAGCACTTGATGCACGGGATGAAGATGCATATTGATTCTATTTTGAAATTTAATTGAACGGTCTCGCAAACATGAAGGAACTTAGATTTCTTAACGTGTATGCCCCATATGTAAGTGAAGAGGAAGTTAGCAACTGGAACTTTGATGAATATAGTCTACACCTTCCAAATGCCTTACGATTTCTGAGATGGTCTGGTTATATTTTTTCAAGTTTACAGAAAACATTTCAAGTAAAATATCTTGTTGGACTTGAAATGTTTAACAGCAAAATGGTTAAACTTTTGAAAGATGGAGAAGAAAAGGTAGAATAATTAATTGTTGATTAATTGATAGTTTATTTTTCCTTCTTTTGTAATCATTACACCAATTAATATTTATCTTTCCATTTTTTGTTTCTTTTGACAGCCTTTAAAGCTCAGGTTCCTAAAGATCACCCATACGGTAGCCGATCATTTAAAAAGTGATAAATTTTACAAAGTTTAAAAAGCCACTCACCATCCGACACGTGTCCACCATCTTATTTTATTCAAACAAATCCGTCCAGGGGTAAAAAGGTAATTTAACCCGTTTTTCCTTTTCACCCTTAAACTTTCGAACGCACAGTACTCACAAACGACAAAGTTTTTGAAAAAACCGATTTCACCATAATTTTTTTAAATTTAATCCTCTTTAATTTGGTATAAATTTTGTTAAAAATTTCGAAACTTTTTTTTTACATACGAAATGGGTGTTAATTTTCTTGATTTTATGGGCATTTTCGACCTTATTTTGTACCATCATAAATGCCGAATCATGATAAACTTAAAACACGAAAGTTGTAGATTTTGGTTCACTCTTTATCAAAAAATTTGAATCACTCAAATTCGATATGATATGAGTGAGATATCGCATGTTAAAGATGACGTTTTAGTCATTTTTGTTGCAAACCACGTGTTTGATGAAATGTCTAGCTTAGATTTTTAGTGTTAAAATCGAGTTAAATGCACTAATTTTTGTACAACAATGCACCTTTAGTCATTTTATTAATGTAAGATTCAAAAAGTTTTTATTTTTATTTTATTTTTATTTTTTTTAACTGATGAACCATATTAACTGATGAACCTTATTAACTGATTTAAAAAAAAAAAACATTTTGTTCATCAGTTACTTTGGTTCATCAATTTCAGGTCATCAATTTTTTCAGATTAATCAATTTCAGGTTCATCAAATTTGATCAAATGTTTGGGTTCATCAAATTGATCACAGTTCTTTTCAGGTTCATCAAATTTCAGGTTCATCAATTTTTTCAGGTTCATCAATTTGATCAAATGTTTGAGTTCATCAATTCTATTTAACAAAACAAACTGATAGTTTTGGTAAACTGAAAATAACTTGACCAATTAGTGCATTGAAATTTAATTTTATATGAAAAATCTCTTTTAGTCTTTTTATCAAACACTGTGTGCACTAAATATGACTAAGACGTCATCTTTAACGCGAGATATCTCACTCATATCATATCGGATTTGAGTGATTCAAATTTCTGGGTAAAGAATGGCCAAGAAGCTACAACTTTCGTGTTTTAAGTTTTGCAAAATTCGGCCTTTAAACTAGACAAAATTAGAGCCGAAAATGCCGAAAATGCTAAAATTTTCAAGAAAATCATGACCCAATAAATATGTCAAAAAAAAAGTTTCGAAAAAATTAAAAAGATTTATACCATATTAAAGAGGATTAAATTTTAAAAATTATGGTGAAATCGGTTTTTTGTAAAAGTTTGTCATTTGAGCGTTATTTACGTTTGAAATTTGAGGTGGAACTAGAAAAACGAGTTAAATGACCATTATACCCCCTAACCGAATTTAATAAGAAAAAGGGGAGGGAATGGGTGGTGGACACTTGTCACATTATGAGTGGCTTTCTAGCCTTTTTAATTTTTTTTACTTTGCAAAGGATCGCAACTCCCACCCATACATGGTTGTTGAGGACCCTTGACCTTAGCGTGGCTCCGAATCTTGAGACACTATTCTTCAAGAATGTTTTAATTTGGTAGAAGTTCATTTCCAGGTAACTCCAAATCAAAAGAAGTTACGTATCTTTGCATGTAGAAGACTGGAAAAATTACACATGCCTGCTGAATGTCCAAAACTCGTTAATCTCGGCCTTGCTTTTTTAAAGTTGAGGACCCTTCACCTCCAGTGGCGAAGCTAGAAAATTTTCAGTGGGGGGTCGGGATCTAAATTTTTTTATTGCGATGTATAAAAAAATTTTCAAAATTAAAATTGGGGGTCGAAACCGAATATACCGAAATTTTTCTACACGAAAACTATATACCCCCTACATCGTAAAAAAAATTTCGGGGGGTCGGGCGCCCCTCCCCACCTCTATGTAGCTGCGCCATTGGCTACATATAAAGCCGTGAATAGCACAAACACCGAAAGCAACGACGTTCCGTGCTTGAGTTTGAATAGCTCCAAAGGCCCAAACAAGTCACTGCGTAGAGAACTTTTTTTAACAGGTACTTTATCCCTTCTCTATTGATTGGCATATGTTCCTCATTTTATTTTTAAGAGGTTACAAGTCAGTAAGCAAGAGGGTTCACTTGTTTGCAGGTGGTGCACCAGTTGTCCTTGTTGTTTTGGCTTCTGGTCGTTTTGATGTTACATTTGCTAAGAAGGATCAAAAGATTCATTCTTTTTCATGGGTCTGACTGTCTGAGGTAAAATCTTCTGTCAATGAAAAAACACACATCTAACTTAGACCAGAACATATATTATAAAGTGTTTACTGGTACTGAGAAAAGCCACTAAACATGTTTCAGGAATACGAAGTTACTTCACTGCAAATCCATTTTCGGACAGAATTTGAAGACGGGACCAACGGAAGAAGCTAACATATAAATCGACATTACTTCTTGTTCCATGAAGCACTAGGGGTAAAAATGGTGTAAAGAAACAAGTGAGATGGTAACATGTCTCTTTTTTACTATTGCCTTATATATGTTTCTTAATTGGACAGAATGTAAAAATTTGGTTAACAGTTTAGTGAGAATAGTATCACCACGTGGACTCAAAGTTGACTTTTAAAGGTCAAAGGTTGTGTAAAGTCCTTTCAAACAAACACATCACTATTGATTGTCTTAATTAATTATGTTATTCATTTTAACCCTTTACATTTGTCTAAACCGTAATTAAATGGGTTAATTAATTAAACAACAAGTTCATGTAAAGGTTTATTTGCACAATCAGATGGTTCAAATCAATTAAATAGGGTCAGATTTAATTAAGACGGGTTCCAATGAATTGAAGAGGTCCACTAAAGTGTCAGTTTTGTATCAAAAAGGTCGTTCAAATGAATTTAAAAGATCTAATAAAGGGTTAGCTTATTATCAGGAGTTCAAATTTGCTTCTTTTAATAAAATGAAGATAAAAAACACAACTGGGAAGTGAATATATTCTCTCTCCGTAACCGTTTTTCCCGCCATTTTCACCCCACTAAAATTTCATTAATAAGTCTTGAATTCGTAACGAATTCTAATTCTGAAACCATCTCTCGATTCATCACATCATTACGCATACAATGATTAGCTTGGATTAGATTTTCATTAAGTTTTGAGAAATCCCCCTAATTTGAAGATTTGGCGCCAAAATTCAGTTTCTCCTGTTTTGTAGAAAAAAAATTATTGATGAAGAATGGTGATTGTATTGTTACTGGTCAGAATGAGAGTACAAATGGCTGTGATAATGATCTGGAAAGTAAGGATTCTGGTAATAATGAGATGCTTAATGGAGGAAATAAAGTGGACGAGGTTACTGAGGGCGTATTTGGCAATGGGGATAACACTGNAGAACTTGAAGATGACAAACAACGGTGACTACCCTGAAGAATTGGTGACTTTCCCCGCAAGGCAGAAGAGTGGACGAGCAGAATGTAGGAGCCTGGTCAAGACGGTGAACCTGGAGCTAATGAAGAACATACAGTCTCACTTCCCTATTCATCTTGGTTGTACTAAGATGAATTGAGAGTGGAAGCTGACTGGATGATGAGGAGATTGAAGACCGTACCAGAGATTCACATTACTCAGTCACATTCCAAGAAAGAACTACAGAAGGCTTGAGGAACCAAACTCAAGATAGTGATTTCGTTTCACTCTCAGATAGGAAGATGGATGAAGACTGACAACTCGGACATAAGAAGATTCTAAAGAGACAAATTCTTGAAACGAACCTTGTGATGGAGGAATTGATGCCGTAGCGACATGTTTCTTTTTGATGATGATTGTTTGATTTTGTTACATCTTTTCGAGCTTCGTTTGTTTTTGTCGACATTGTCTTGTCATTGATCTTTGAATAGGACTAACCCAAGAGTTAGTTGGACTACTAGGTGGATTTGTAGATTGTTTCANATTCTTGAAACGAACCTTGTGATGGAGGAATTGATGCCGTAGCGACATGTTTCTTTTTGATGATGATTGTTTGATTTTGTTACATCTTTTCGAGCTTCGTTTGTTTTTGTCGACATTGTCTTGTCATTGATCTTTGAATAGGACTAACCCAAGAGTTAGTTGGACTACTAGGTGGATTTGTAGATTGTTTCACTGATTGAGATAGAGTATGATCATCATGAAGGCATATTTATATGATGCTAGTATTATGACGTCTGGCCAACGTGATAATACTTACATCATATAACGTGCACTTGTTGTGTTCATAGGATGTCTTGAGAAGTGCCTTAGTGGAGACTTAGATTTCTGTTTTCGTTTGCGAGTATCTGCGAATAGTGAGACTTTAGGATTCTCTCGATTTGTACGTTTGATTCGCCTTATCGCCATGCGGTTGATATGTTTGGATACGCGTCACGCGATTGTTTGACTTCTATGTTTTGATAAATCCTAAGTTCCGTTGTAGAGCTTCCTGCCATTTGATGTTATCGAGCAACTTATCTTCTGCCTATATGGGTTTGATTTGTTACTATGAAGAGCTACACCTATGCCTTGCTATGTATACACTTCTCACATTCGATGAATTCGTTCATGATGACCTGACCTGTTATGAGTTAAAATATGAAGTTTTGGATTCATTTCGTTCATAGTAAGTTTTGTTCCATTTCGTTTTTTTTTCCTCCAATTTTCGAGGACAAAAATTTTCTTTTTAGAAGGGAAGAGTTGTAAAACCCAGAATTTTTGATCATGTAAAATACCCAAAATACCCTCAAATTTTAAACTTTTGAAAAGACGATTAATAAATCAAGTCAATACGCTATGTTATAACCTAAGTTATGAAACCTTATAATTTGAAAGCTACAAGTATATGATCTCTAAGCTAAGTATGATTAAAATTTGACACAAAATAATGTCCCTATTTAAATATATCCCACGTCTAAGGCATGTGCTTGGACCGAACTCATTTAGTAATTTGTAGCACTCTTTAATGTGAATTATGATAATACTTATATGGATAAACATCTCTTATTTTTTTTATTCCTATAAATCACCTCCACAAACACCATAAATCTCGGCTACAATCAAACCATAAATCACGACTTGTCTTGTTTAAACAATATACTCCCATATTTTCTACTATTATGATCTTTGAAAATGAATACAACATATGCTCTTAAATATCATCACACGACTATGCAAATATATATATGGGTCTGATTTCTTTATTATTGCACTCAACATATATACAAGTAGAGATATGAGGATACGTTTGAAAATATTTGAAGAATGAAGATTTGGTCTTTTGACTATCCCATAATGCTCGGCTGAACACCCCATTTAATTCCCTTCCCATCTCATTTCTTAAACCGTATAACACATTCTAATTCTCACACTTAACCCTAATCTAAAAGAGTGGCGGC
This sequence comes from Artemisia annua, assembly GCA_014162995.1. Classification (NCBI taxonomy): domain Eukaryota; kingdom Viridiplantae; phylum Streptophyta; class Magnoliopsida; order Asterales; family Asteraceae; genus Artemisia; species Artemisia annua. The sequence goes on from LBNU01017897.1 coordinate 69,163, forward strand.
ACCATTTCTGTCTTCTTCCATTCGATCACCAGGACATGTACAACGTATTGTCTAAGAGGGTACGTAGGTGGTGTATTCAAGTTTTGGTCTTGGTGATCGTCGGGTTATTAGTTTCGGTTTGCTCGTGTGATCTAAATTCGAATAAGGGTTGGGTTTTGTACGAAAGAGGTCTAGCAAGGTGGTGAGTGATCGTAGTTAGATTGGGTTCGAAAAAGGTCTTGCTCGATCGGTTCGAATATAACTTCTGGTTGGGGTTCTCGTTTATCGTTTAGTCCATCATTCCGACCCAAGGTATAATCTACCTTCGTATTTGTTTTGCTTCGCGACATGAACTCATATAAACGTATATATAACATGTAAAACTAAATCAAATCTGATCGTATTATAAGGATTCGAAATGGAGATGTTAGTCACATAAATGATACGTAAAAAAAATCAAATGATATGATGGTAAACAAATTGTTGATCTTGATTATGGGCTGTTGGAATATGTTATGCACATTAGTTTTGATCTTGGTTACTCGACTTATCTATGACTTTTATATAATCGAATAAGAGAAGAATACTTATTAAAAATCTTGAATTGGAACCTAACTAATAGAAGAACGCATGCATGTTGCTATATATTTGGGAAAAGATGTAACCAGGTGGTGTGTCGGTTTATATTGCATGTGGGTATGTGTGCATGGAACATGAATAATTTTAGTGTCTAAGGAGCTGGAATATGGTATGAGTTGCATGCATGCTATATGATTATATACTCACAGAAAATAATAAAAACGAGTTAAATACTAAAGCAAACCGCATGCATGATTTGTTTGATAATTTGAAAATAGATATAAAAGGGTGCGAGTCGATTTCGGTTACATTTCTGTGATAAAGTTATACGTAGGAATGGGATATTGCATGCATGTATAACAAGGGTAATACTAAATGTAAAGTTTGCTAGAAATTAAAATATGTATGTGTATATATCAGGTTTTGTGTGGGTTGTGTGTATATGAGCGAAGTGAACCGATGTCGGGTTCTAAACAAGTCTTATATGATTTTATAAAAGTCTTGGGTTGTCGCGGGATAAATATTAAGATCGTTCGTGCGTTAATAAATTACATGAAATTATAATGACGGCGTCCAAAATTATTATCTTAATATTAATTTATTAAAATAAAGTTTAAAATAATTTTATTTGACTTTTTTTTAATATTTAATTTTGATAATTTACATTTTAGACCCTAAACTTTACTAAATTGATAAATCAACCTTAAACTATTATATTGATCATTTTAACCTCAAATATTATTAATGGTTCATTATAACCTTAACGTATTAAATTACTATTACGGAAAACTTGCTAAATATGGAAAGTTTCTAGAAATGGAAAGATAACTAAAAGAGGTAACTTACGTGATTCGGACTCTTCTTGATTCGTATCCATTCTCTTCTAGGTTCGGTGTAGCGGGAGTGATCCATTTCTCTCATTGTTTGTTTGGCCTTGCTTTTGCGTTTGGACTAAGGTACAGATATTCCGTACTCTTTCAGTAAGAGTGCACATTTCCTCTCTCTTGACTTTGTCTTGTCTCTGATTTGTTATCGTACTATGATTCTTTTGATCTTGATTATAGATTCTTCGTACTTGGCCCTATGATTTATGTGCTTCACCGTATTTGCGATCCTATTGTTTTCGTTTGACTTTTGACCCACTTGATAACCTTTTGTGACCTTAACCTTTGAACCTTTGTGAGACTTTGGATACCCTTTGGATATTATAACGAGGTG
>LBNU01017897.1:71109-98079 GCA_014162995.1 Artemisia annua
GCTACTACATTTGGTTTGGTGACTGGTGCTGTGTGCAATACACGCCTTTCACATTATTTGGGAGTTGATCACTCCATGGTTACTATGATTTGCTACTACATCTGGTTTGGTGACTGGTGCTGTGTGCAATACACGCCTTTCACATTATTTTGGGAGTTGATCACTCCATGGTTACTATGTTGAAGACTTTGATTTGTTTTGTTTTGGCTCGTGGTAGAATGCTGATATAACCTAACCTTTAACTTATTCTTATCATCCTTATTGTACCTTTTGTTTTCCCCAATGCACCCTATGATATTCTTTGTTCCTTATCTTTTGTTTAGTTTATATATATATCTGTTCACTGGGCTTTTTAAGCTCAGCCGCATTCCTTTTCCTGCGGCAGGTTTAGTAGGATGCTGGGTTTGTGGATGAGAGATCTTATTTTGGACTTAGAAGACTTCACCCTGATTAGCTACTGGCTGGACTTAGAGATGATTAGAAATAATTGATGTTGGACTTAGTATTTTGTATTTGGGCTTAGTTCATCGTTGTTACACTTTTGTATTTTGTTTAGTTCTCCTTGTAACCTTTGTATACCTTGTATTAGAAATGTATCTCTGTTCCATTGTGTTCTGATTTGACTCCATAATGTTACACTTTAGCCCTTCTCGGGTTGGGGTGTTACATAACTTCAAATTTTTAAATAAGGTGGGCATGGATTTAGGTTTAGGTGGCTTAATCTTAATTTTTGGTTCGGGTTTAGGTTCAGATTTAAGGTGTGATATTGCCATTTTACAAGGGATTTTTGATATGTTCTAAATTAGAGCACAAGGTGCCGTAACACGAAGCTCGCGCCACACTGACATCGCAGGCGTTATGGCTGCGCCACGACATCCCTCAGCTCAGAGCCAAGCTCAACACCACAAACATTCATCCTGTCACTCCATTGAACCGAAGGATCATGCTCTCTTTACTCGATGTGGTTCAATCATTTTTAACATCTCTGAAGAATATCCTCAAATGTTAGGTGCGTAATTGTGTCCACTTCAGGACTGTACTTCACTACTATATCATCTTATTGGTCAAGATTTAGAGTGGTATCTAAATAGGCTGTCGATATCAATACATATATAACAAAAGTCTAATGACTTGTTATCTAATAGAAATGGATCAGTTGTCATCAATAGGATACTTGGTTACAATTCAGAATTTTACTGTAATTAGATATAAGTAAATTTATGGAGTGCAGTTTACACAGTTGACTTTTTCAGAATATGGCTGGATTTGACAGCATATTGGAGATGATAATTTTATAATCTAAAATTCGAAAAGTTTTACAAGTGATTTACATATCATTAATAAGTTTTAATTTACATAAAAAGCTGTAAATTAGTACAATACCATAAAAACTTGTTTTCCATTGAAACGTTATTTTTTCTTAGTTAATGTAATTGTTTATGTTTTTTTTTTTTCACCAGGCATTGTTGATTGTTTTCATGTGCTCAGATTCTTCATCGTGTCACTTAAATGAACCAAAGGATCATTGTTGATTGTTGATTATTTTCAAGTGATTTTGGCGCATCCGTTTTGGTCATTGATACTGTTCTCCGGTACACTCCTAAAAGCACCATCGTTTGTAAAGAAGTGTTTCAAATTATGATTTCTTTTATCTTCTAATATTACTATATCAGTACTTTTTATTACACTGTTAGATTACAGTATAATCCCTTTCTTGGATTTGTGCTAATTACTGTAAATCAATGGAGTTTAATAAACACAGTTGACTTCATTAGAAAGTCTAACTCTGTTTTTTTATGAAAACGTTCTATTAGGCTGGAGATGACCATGGTAAAAATAAACTTAAAAAGTGTTATAAGTGATGTAATATCATATGTAAGTTTTTGATTCACCTAAATTAGCTCTACATGTGGATGAAATCACCAAACATAAACTATTTGACTTTTGAGCCTAACCGGTTTCTATTTTGCCATTGTGTAGTCATATTGTGTCTTTGTCACACATCACTATTGATTGTCTTAATTATGTTATTCATTTTGACCCCTTACGTTTGTCTAAACCGTAATTAAATGGGTTAATTATTAAACAACAAGTTCATGTAAAGGTTTATTTGCACAATCAGAGAGTTCAAATCAATTTAATAGGGTCAGATTTAATTAAGACATGTTGAAATGAATTGAAGAGGTCCACTAAAAGGTCAGTTTTGTATCAAAAAGGTCGTTCAAATGAATTAAAAGGTCTAATAAAGGGTCAGCTTATTATCAAAGGTTCAGCTTTGCTTCTTTTAATGGTTCAAGTATATGTGAAAAGTGAACTAGTATTCTCTCTCCTGTTTTCCCCGCCATTTTCACTTTGTTAAAATTTCATTAATAAATCTTCAATTACTTCCTGATTTCTTAACAAATTCTAATTCTGAAACCATCATTCGATTCATCTCATCATTGCGCACACAATGATTAGCTTGGATTATATTTTCATTAAGTTTTGAGAAATCCCCCAAATTTGAAGATTTGGCGCCAAATTTCAATTTCTCATGTTTTGTTTGAATTGTGTAGTTTTCGATGTTTTGTTGATTAGTATATAGAATTAACCATGTCGAATAAAAAGAAAACACAAAAAAGACAAATTAAGGTCCCATTGAAGTTTAGTGATCATGTTATTGGAAATTTGAGTAAAAAAAAGGTGTGCTGTAGATAATGAGGGGGTGTTTGGCAGCGTGGATAACTCTGCTTCTAACCCTGTAACTCCCACTGTAAGTGTTGATAAGCTGAATAATATGAATAGTATTGAAAAACAGATGAGTGATGAACCTAATATTGAGAACACTGAAAGCAATTCTGCCAATATTCATGAAAACAGTGCTGTTAAAACTCCTAATGTGTCATATGCTAAAGTAGTGAGTAATATTGAGGAACAAAATGACAATAAGCTGAGTTTTAAGCCAATTGTAATCAATGAGGATGGAACTTATTTTGTGATTTTTGATGTGGAAATGGGAGGTGGTTTTGGAGGGATAACTTCAAATTTTTAAATAAGGTGGGCATGGATTTAGGTTTAGGTGGCTTAATCTTAATTTTTGGTTCGGGTTTAGGTTCAGATTTAAGGTGTGTTTATTGTCATTTTACAAGGGAGTTTTGATATGTTCTAAATTAGAGCACAAGGTGCCGTAACACGAAGCTCGCGCCATGCTGACATGGCAGGCGTTATGGCTGCGCCATGACATCCCTCAGCTCAGAGCCAGGCTCAACACCTCAAACATTCATCCTGTCACTCCATTGAACCGAAGGATCATGCTCTCTTAACTCGATGTGGTTCAATCATTTTTAACATCTCTGAAGAATATCGCCAAATGTTTTAGGTGCGTAATTGCGTCCACTTTGGGACTTCAGTCTCTGTTTCACTGCTAAATCGTCAAGTCATTTTATATCTAAATACAGGAAGTTTAGTTGGATCAGCAGTAACTGAATATCTGAAATTTGAAGGGTCAAAATACTTTATATGTAATGGTGGTGTTCTGAAAGTTGCACATGCAGGCCATGGAACCTGTTTAACAATGTTTTAGGCTACTAGACTGTCAAGTTCGCGATTTTGGTCCGATTTTTAAAAATTTTTATTATCTAAACAGATGATAGTCAATACGCTTATGAAGACTACAATTGCACTTGGCATGAATTTTATTATCCATAACCAGATTATGTAATATTATATCGATTTAAGTGTAAGAAAAAACAAATATTAAACGTTAAAAACAATGATGGACTTTGGTTTATCCCCCTAATTACATAGTTTTTGCCAAACAACAACTTTTTTAACCATTATCTTTGTAATTGATCTTTATAATTACCCGAAACAAAGAGTTAATACAGTACTTAATATGATCCTCTAAGCATACCTTCAATGGCATCTTCTTCCAATTCATCCAATCAGAATAGCTTTGGTACAAGTAATTCTATGGGTATTTGAAATTTGAAAATTCTCCAAAGAATTTTAGCGTGGTTGAAGCAACTTTAATATCCTTTTCTCATATCTTGCCTCTTCATCTACGACAAGCTTCTTCCTTCCAGGTAACCAATTTTTTCTTTATAAATATTCTCATCGATTTCATTGTTATTCTTCCTTGATTTCTATCTCGAAAATTGTTGATAGAAATTGGCCGTCATGTATTGTACTAATCTTGAAACTGAAATTGGGTAATATATAAAGAGACTAAAACACTGGGTATGCAAACGGAATGAAATGTCCCTTTTTAGTTGGTTATGTAACTATTTATTTTTGTGGATTATAATATGTTTGGTAACTTTGTTTGTGTTTATTACAGTTCTGCACTTTCTAGTAATTTTAGTGCTGTTTTTTAGTTGTTTTTTTCTTTTTCTTTTTCTTTTTTTCTTTTTTTCTTTTTTTTTTTTATTATTATTATTTTGGCTGTATTTTGAAGCTGTTTTTTTTAGCTAGTTTTGTGCTGATTTTTTTAAGCTGTTTTTTTGCCGTTTTGTACTGTTTTTAGTGCTGATTTTGCCGTTTCTGTGAAGTTTTGTGCCTGATTTTAGCTGATTTTTGCTGTTTTTAGTTGGTTTTGTGCAGTTTTCTAATGGTGAATTTCGTCATTTACTATACAAAATTGCAATGCCAAACATAAGACAGATTTTAAATTCCCTTATGTCAACCAAATGTGCAAAACACACTATCTTGTTTGTCCACGTCATCGACCATTTGAATGGCCTTTGGTTGTCCACGTCACCAAAACACAAGATCGTGTTTACATGTCTTTTTTACATACACACACATGTTACTTTCAAGTTTCAATTTCAACTGTGTTGTGTTACTTCTGAAGATAAAATCCTAACATTTTCCTTTTCAAAATGGAATCCAAATGTGTTTGAAACCAAAATCTAGTGGTAAATGCTTAAGCAATTAAGCGTGCCCAAGTGAGAGTAGTACCGGGTTGGGTGACCGACCGGGAAGGCCTCACTTAGGGACCATAGCTCTAATGATATCAACCAGCTGCCTTAGAAGCCTGGGCCAGCCATGTGATGTCTTAACCAAACTAAGGACGCGAGTTCGAATCCGTTCCGCAGCATGGTTGGGTATTAGGTGGAGGTATTTCACAGGCATCAAACCTTTGCTGGGTAGGGTTGATGGGTACCATTATGGTACACAGGGTTGAGGTGTCCCTGCCAATCTACACTTTATTAACCAAAAAATTCAAGGTAAACAAAATTAAAGCTCATTATTCTAATGTTAGTTTTGCCGGTTAGTATACCCTTGTTAATGTTACACGGGAGAGGAGTATATAGAATAAACAAGTGGGAAGGCTGCCGCTGCGTTGCAGCGAGAATTTTCGGGATTTTTTTGCGATAATCATTTATGAACAATGTTTGGGTGGGACTTCTCGTTGTGAGATCGTAGTATATTTTTTGACGACACGTGTTGTATTTGTTTGGAATAAATGTTGTATCAAGCTATATTTATAGTTGTCGTACGACATCATTTTTGGAATGAATGTTGTGTCGGGTACCTGTGTGTTGCGACGGGGCTAATTTTGACCCTTATAGTTTTAAAAAAAAATTAGGATAATTTGTAAAGTTATTTGATAGGTTAAGGGTGCATTTTAAAGTTCTCTTTTATTAAACTTCAATATTTTTTATAAAACCGCACATACGTCAAAAGTATATCAATATTGGGCTTGTTTTGTTCGTTATCTAGAGGTTTTTTTGCCAGTATTTTTTTATTCAAGAAACCGCTACATATTTGTTAGATATTTGGCAAACAAAAGTTTGTTATATAAAAAAATTATAAATATTAAGAAGTTCATGGTGTTTTTTTGTAAGTTTTCTTATTTTTCTTACGAATATTATTAGAAAGTAACTGTTAATTTCATTTGTTTATTAATTGGGCCGAACGTTCTAAACAAATAACCCCACAACAAAGCCAAAAAAAAAATACTTTAATAGATTGTGCAATATTATAAGCGAATATGTCGGCACGCCTTTGCTATAGTACATACTATATAGTAAAGACAAGGTATGTAATGCCCGCCGCGTTGCGGCGGGGCTTTCTTTTGCAAATTTTTTTACGGATAGTGTTTGGGTGAGGCTGTCCTCTTTGGAATGAATGTTGTGCGGGAAACAGTGTGTTGCGACGGAGCTAATTTTGACCGTTATAGTATAAAAAAAAATTAGGATAATTTTAAAGTTATTTGATAGGTTAAGGGCGCATTTTGAAAGTTCTTTTATTTACAAACTATGTATATATTAAACTTCAACATTTTTATAAAACCGTACGTAAGTCAAAAGTATATCAATATTAGGCTTGTTTTGTTCGTTATCGAGAGGCCTTTCTGCTAGTATTTTTTATATTCAAGAAACCTGTACGTATCTGTTAGATATTTGGCAAATAAAGTTTGTTATATAAAAAAGTCGTAAATATTAAGAAGTTCAGTGTGTGTTTTGTAACTAAAATTTATATTAAAGAAATGTTTTTTGCATTTTTAATTGTGAACCAGTAAGATGGCGCAAGTAAAAGTTAAAGACTAAAAAAAAATGTGAAATTTGGTCAACAGTAAGCCCACCAAAACTGCTTCTACTTATCAAGGCGTTTTTTAATTGTTACATTTTTTTAATTTTTTGAAAATGGGCCTTAGCAATGTCATTGGGCTAACAGTCAAGCCCACAAAAAAAAACTATAAAAAATGTGGTCAAAAATTTGGTCAACCCAATGCTCTATAGTATATATAGGTAATAAGCAAATAATAATTTATTGGTTGGAATAAAATAAATAAATAGATGTGCAATTTGAAGTTTAAAAATAATATTCCTCCAGTCTCAATGCGGATTCTACGGTTTCTTTGTGTAGTAGTGAGGATTCATGTGAATAACACATAGCATGATTAAGGGCCTGTTTCTTTTATTTTTCCTTTTTGGAAAAAGAGCATCTTTAGATTAATATGAGATCTTTACATTAAGGAGCATACGAGAATATTATGTTTCTTTTTATATACTGAATGCAAACAAAATTACAACAATGACAACTTTACCCATAAAATATAATAAACTTAAATCCATGTTCTTCAACCTTCTAATAACATTTCCATCACAATCATCCATGAATGCTTAACATTTCTACAGCTATTATATGTACATTAAAACTATCTCTATGTTGATTTTGATAAACACAACCATTTTTGAGAAAACCCCAATTAGAATTCAAATATCACCAAGAGGGAGCAACCTCATATTGGATGTGAAGAACATTTAGGATTTATGTTTACAACAAGTGAAAAAGAAACATCAAGTTTTCCTGTTTTCATCCAGTTTTGTTACCATTCAGGACATTAAGTCAAAAATAAACAGCCCATAAGTTTCTTGAGAGACTAGTTTAAAATGTTATTCATTAAAATTTAGGTAATGATATTATTTAAGAAACAAAGAAATGACCACGCTCATGTCTTGATAAATGAATCTTTTTTATTTTTTATTTTTTATTTTTATTATTATTATTATTATTTTTTGGATATTTTCTTTTGAAAAATCACTTTTAATTTTGTGATAAAAAATTGAATTGCTAAGATTTAGCAATTTAATCATATTCGTTAATCTCAAAAATACGAGGATAAAAATTGCAACTTTTTTTTGAATATGAAACATTATTTCATTTGACCAAATAAGTGGTTTTTATGTCTTCAAGTTACTCAAAATTTTATTTCCACCAAAACACAGTTGCCTTCACATTACGATTGTCTAAGTTGACCATTGCTCTAGAAATTAAAGGTTATTCATCTCATCCAGCTGCTTCATACAATCCTTCAACAATAACTTCAATGGCTTCAACTTCATCCACTCAAAAGAGCTTTAAGTATGATGTCTTTTTAAGCTTTAGAGGTGAAACTCGTAACAACTTTGTTAGTCATCTTTATAAAGCTCTTGTGCAACGAGGGATTCAAACTTACAAGGATGATAAGAAAATTGAGAAAGGAAAAACGATCGACAAGCAACTCATCGAATCTATTGAGGACTCGAGATTCTTCATCATTGTGTTTTCTAAGGACTATGCATCTTCTCGTTGGTGCTTAGATGAGCTTGTCAAGATTATGGAATGTCAGAAGACAAGTGAGCATACTGGTGATGAGCGGATTGCTTACCCAGTCTTTTATCATGTGGAGCCCAGGGAAATCCGCAACCAAAGTGGGGCGGTTGGAGAAGCTTTTAAAAAACATGAAAATTACGAGGCTGCAACAAAATGGAGGCACGCTTTGAACGAAGCAGGCAAACTTGCTGGGTCAGAGTTGAAAGGGTAATTTCTTAGCTATATGAATTAATATTATATCAAACTAATTGAGAGCTAATTATTTAGATCTTCATGAATTTTACAGGGATGAATCCATATTGATCGAGGAAGTTGTTGACGTTATTTTCAAAAAGAAATGTTTGAGTAGTTCGAGTGTTGACGGAAATCTAGTAGGCATGGAAACACGAATAGAACATGTCCTTCCATCTTTAGAACTTGATGTCGATGATGTCCGCATGATAGGGATATGGGGGATGGGAGGTGGGGGGAAGACAACTTTGGCAGGAGTTATTTTTGACCAAATATCCATTCAGTTTGACGGTAAAGTATTTGTTGAAAATGTAAGGGAAGTTTCAAATTCCTCTTCGTATGGTTTGAAAGAGTTGCAACAACAAATTCTTCGTAGTGTGCTAAGTGACGAAAACATCGCTGTAAGAAGTGTTCATGAAGGAACAAACATGATGAAAACTTTGTTGCGTGGGAGAAAGGTTCTTGTTGTTCTAGATGATGTTGATGATAGAGAACAACTTGAGGCGTTAGCAGGCTCGCCTGACTGGTTTAAATTGGGAAGCAGAGTTATCATTACCACACGAGATAAGCAAGTTCTGCTATCCCACCGAGTGAAGTTCATTAAAAACGTCAAACTGTTATCGCGCGCGGAAGCGATTTCTCTTTTTAGTAAGTATGCATTTAATAGAGATATTCCGGTTGTAGGGTATGAAGAGCTTTCAGAAGAAGTTGTACAATACGCTGATGGTCTTCCATTAACAATCAAAGTTTTGGGTTCACTTCTTTGTGGTCAAAATGTGCCTCAATGGAAAGATACCCTAGCAAGACTAAAAAAAATCCCATTGAAGGCAACTATGGAAAAATTGGAACTCAGTTATGATGGTCTTGAGGATGATCACAAAGAAATGTTTCTAGATGTTGCATGCTTTCTAAAAGGTTGGAAGGAAAAGGATGCGGTCATAGTGCTTGAAAGCTGTGGCTTTTTTCCTAAAGTTGGCTTAGGAGTTCTTAAGCAGAGATCTCTTATAAATATTTCTGGAGGTGATGAGTTAGGGATGCATGACCATATAGAAGAAATGGGCAAGAATATTGTTCGTCGTGAGAACCCCAATAAACCTGAAAGGCATAGCCGGTTATGGATTAGGGAGGAAATTGAAGATATATTGGCTAATGGCTCGGTAAGTATCAGTTACTTTTGTTAAACTAAAAGTCAGTATACTTTTTTAAAAGTTTAATTTAATCATTGTACAAAAATAAAATTTTGTTTCATTACATCATTAAACATTCTTTTGAACCCAATGGCCCTTGTGGTCCTATAATGAAACACTTGATACAAGTTTGGTGCAAATTTACTAACGCTAACCTACATTAACTGTTAAAAGTGAAGTATGTTTGTCTTTTGATATATTTTATTAGAGTGTATTGCAAAAAATGTCCATGCGGTTTGAACATTTCATAAAGAAAAATGATTTAGAGACCTAATTATGTTACTACTTTTGTGCCTAAATGGATGTGTCAATTGTTTAGTGGGTTGTGAAATTGTGGGTCTATGTGCTGTCACCAATAGAATGTTGCCATGTAGGTTTAAGCATATAATTAGGCATGCCAATGAATGCTCTTTCATAAATGCAGGGCGGCCTCCTTGGTTTGCCAAGATTGCAAAAATCGTCTATAGTATTTTCATATATAAAGTACCAAATAAATCTCAAGTTTTTTTCACAGGAGGCCACTGCGCATGAAAGACGGTGAAGAATTTTTGCAATCTTAACAAATCACAAAAGACGATTTCTACAATTTACTCTATATCTTATAAGCAACAAATCACAAAAGACGATTTGTTATCTCACTATGATAAATTGATAATCCCACCAACAATCATCAAATCCATCCACCATCCCACCGTCACCCAGCCACCACCTCCGCCACAAAACCACCACCCCTAAAAACCACGACCACCACCTTCAGTCACAAAAGAGACGATTTCTACAATTTACTCTATATCTTATTTTATATACACAAATAGCTTTCATGACAGCAAGCCATTCAACATCACTAGTCAAATACTCTTTTTCTTTTTCTTTCTCACTTGAACCGCATAGATTTTCGCATTTTTATCTTCATTTTTATCTCACTATGATAATCCACCATCCCACAGTCACAAACCACCCCCCCCCCCCAGAAACCACAACCACATATCAACGGTCAACCACCACCTTCACTCACTCCCCTCTTTCTACTTTTTTAATTCATAAATAAATACTTAATTCACACTCAAATAACACAAACCATTCATCCAATTCCTCTAATTTACTATAAAAAAACAAAAACCCCCAAATTTTATAAAAATTAGAAATTAACCCTAACCTAAACATTTAATTTCAATTGGAGAAATTAACTTACATTTTGTTTTGTAATGAAACAAAATCTCATCATGCTCTCTACTGCTATTTGAATTACCTACAGGCTACCCAAGCAACAACAAAATGTATATCACTGGGTGCATATCCAGATGTATTCAAAAATGTTGAAATTTTAATGAAGGGTCTCGCAAACATGAAGGAACTTAGATTTCTTAAAGTGTATAGCGGAGTTTTAAGTGAAGACGAAGTTAGGAAGTGGAAGTTTGATGAAGATAGTGTACACCTTCCAAATGCCTTACGATTTCTGAGCTGGTTGTGTTATCCTTTTTCAAGTTTACCCAAAACATTTCAACCAAATCATCTTGTTGGACTTCAAATGGATTGGAGCAAAATGGTTCAACTTTGGAAAGATGGAGAAGAAAAGGTAGGTAGAATAATTAATTAATTGTTGATTCATTAATTGCTACTTTTATCTCTTTCCCTCTTTTGTTACTCATTACACCAATTACTAACATTTATCTTTCCACTTTTTTGTTGCTTTTGACAGCCTTTTTTAAAGCTCAGGTTCCTAAAGTTCACCTATTCACTTCATTTGAGGAGCCTTGACCTTAGTGTGGCTCCCAATCTTGAGACACTAATTCTTTATTATTGTTTAAATTTGGTAGAAGTTCATTTCCAGGTTACTCCAAATCTAAAGGAGTTACGTATCTATTATTGTAATAGATTGGAAAAATTACACATGCCTGCTGAATGTCCAAAACTCAGATCTCTCGACCTTCGTGATTTAGAGAAGTTGAGGACCCTTCACCTCGGGGTTACTCCAAATCTTGAGACGCTAAGAGTCAGCGATTGTGCTGATTTGGTCGAACTTCAGATTCCTGCTGTATGTCCAAAGCTCGTTAATCTCAACCTCAGTAATTGTATTCAAGTTGCGGAATTGCCTGAGGAAATTGGACGGCTAGAATGTTTAAAAGAGTTGGATATCACTGGAACAGGCATTCGTCATCTTCCAGAGAGTATTTTAAGAGTGAAAGGTCTGCGTATTGTTGGGTCATGTGGTTCTACATCCGAGATAAAAACCTCTGATAAAAACCAAGAGCAGAAGTCGAGGTCGAGTGATGATTTAAACCAAGAGCAGAAGTCCCCTGTACTGAGGTCGAGTGATGATTTTGAACAGCTCCAAAGGCCGGAAGAAAGTCGCTGCATTAAGAACTCTTTTAACAGGTACTTTCTCCGTTCTCTATAAATTGTCTTATGTTTGATGAAGATTGCAATTATTTCTGTGTAGGATGTAAATGATGTTCCTCACTTTATTTTTAAAAGGTTATCAATATATGGTTCAGTAAGCAAGAGGATTCACCTTGTCTGCAGGTGGTGCACCAGTTGTTCTTGTTATAGCTTCCGGTCGTAATAGAAAGATTCATTCTATTTCATTGGTCTGATATATCAAGCTAGAGGTAAATTTTTCTCCAAGTCAATGAAAAAACACACATCTAACTTTAGACTAAAAACTATCAAAGAAACATTTTTTTGTTTTCTTTTTTTCTTTTGAACTGCAATTTGATTTTTATATGACATACTGAACTTGAAGTTTAATCTCCGCCCCTAAAAAAGTTGGTTTCAGCTATAGCAGTTTATAATCAATGTACTAGTTATATACTCTTAAATCAAGGTATAGTTCTTATTTTGACATCTTCATGAAGTCAAAATCTTTTCATTATTACTATAGTGAGACTTGGCATATATTAAAGATCCTCTTATTATAAATAAATTAAAGAAATGTTTTGATTTGCATAAATATCTTCTACAATGGGTTGAAATTATTATAAAGTTGACTTTTGAGTCAAACTATTGAACAACATATATTATAAAGTGTTTACTGGTACTGAGAGAAGCTGCTAAACATGTTTCACGATTACGAAGTTACTTCACTGCCAATCATTTGTGAATATCCATTTTCCGACAGGATTTGAAGCTGGGAACAATGGAAGAAGCTAACACATAAATCGACATTACTTCTTGTTCCATGTAGCACTAGGGGTAAAGACTGACAGAACGGATAAGGTGATATTAATGCAAAGTAGACAATTCATATCACGTCCACTAGGAAGATTGACTAGATAACTTCGTCTTGTGCTAGCATTAGACTTTATATTTCAGTAAATTCTGTTCAGGAAATTCTAATCCTACAACAATTATATCATGTGAAATTTGATACACACTGTTTAAGAAGTTCAGCTAACATAGTTGACTTTCAAAGTCAAACGGGTTCATCTATAATAAAGGTGGGATTGTGATATGAGTTTGTATATTACTATGTTAAAATATAAATCATTAAGGTATGATAGGTGAAAATTATCATAAACAAGTTTTATTTTACATGAAATTATTAAGCATAATATAAGTTAGACTTTCATGTCAGACTACTGACTTTTAACAACTTTTCTTAGTGTTTGATTGAATCATACTGAAGAATATATCTAAGAGTATTTACTAGTGCAACCGAAGATATTCAAAAATCCAAATTCAGGGGCTGTTATTTAACTGTCTCAATAAAAACAACATTGCTCTTTTTTTCTTTTTTCTTTTAACATATGAGATGAAATAATCATAAACTCCTATCATTGTGCTCTTTCATTTTGGGACTCGTATCTCAACTGAATGAGTTGACGTTACAGGAAAGTCAAACTGCATCCTTTATGAAAAAAGTTGGATACTGTTGCCATATGTTTGTTACTGTTGGGCTACAAAATATAGGTTGTAAAATTTTGATAACAGTTTAGTGAGAATAGTATCACCAGATGGACTCAAAGTTGACTTTTGAAGGTCAAAGGTTCTGTAAATATAAACATTGAAAGTTTGATTCATGAATGAAACATGCTATTGACATATGAAATTTAGTATCATGCAGAACTGAAAACGGTTCATTAAGGTGGCACCAATTGTAATTAGGAGTTAAGTTAACATCAAACTAACCAACGATTCATTTTCGCAACATTGTGTTTAATTACCAGTAGTAATACTTTCAGAACTACAGTAATAAACACGAAATGTTGTAGCCAAAGTGTTCAATAACTAGTTATTCCTGTCAATCGTCAATAGTTTACATATGAAGTTATCAATCTCAGATACGTGGTAAACCTTTATATGAATGAAAGGTAACTTTCGCCTGATGGCAGACTATGAGTTACCATTGAAGTCTGTGTAGATTATCAGTTACATGTGGCCATGTGGGAAAATGAATATCGGTAGCCAGATTATGCAGTTTTATAATGATTAAAGTGTAAAAAGAAATAAATATTAAACGTTAAAAACAATGATGTACTTTTGTTTATCTGCCTATATCCATAGTTTTCGCCAAACAATAACTTTTCAAACCATTATCTTTACTATTATTATATATGGTCATAAGATTTATTCATCTCATATGAATAACTTTGCAATCGATCTTTATAATTATCCGAGACAAAGATTAGCGTCAATACTTAATATGAACCTCTAAGCATACCTTCAATGCCATCTTCTTCAAATTCATCCATTCAGAAGAACTTTAAGTATGATGTGTTTCTGAGTTTTAGAGGTGAAGACACCCGCGAGAACTTTGTTGATCATCTTTACTTTACGCTTTAGCTGAAAAGCATGCAATGGTTTGAGTGTTTTTTAAAGTATTACATTGTAACCAATTGATCGAGCTCAAATGTTGGTTAATTATGTTCATAATTGTTTGTGTAAATGATGATTAAACATGTAAGTTTACATTTTTCATGCTGAAAGGTGCTTGAAACCATTTGGGGGGTTTTGGTTAATTCTTATGTGAGGATGTTTAAGAGCTTATTCATGATGATTTCATTGTTAATTTATTTTATGTTATCAAAATTTACAAGTTTTGGCATGTTCATGGAATCAAAACAAGTGAAAATTATGTTATGAAAAGTATAAATAACCAAGTGTTGGTAGTCAATTAAAAGATGAGAGATCTGGGAATATAACAAAACCCAAATGGGTTATTGTCAAACAACAAGTTCGTGTAAAGGTTTATTTGCACAATCAGAAGGTTCAAATCGATTCAAAAGCGTCAGATATAGATAAGACAGGTTCAATTGGATTGAAGAGGTCCATCAAAGGGGTCGTTCAAATGCATTTAAAAGGTCTAATAAAGGGTCAGTTTATTACCAGGGGTTCAATTTTGCTTCTTTCGATAATTCAAGTGTTAGTGTAAAGTCAACAGTAGCATTCTTGGACCTTATCCAAATGGGCTGCATTCATAATGAATATGGTTGGGTTAGATAAAGATATTGGCAATATAATCATTTTATAACTAATACATGAAGTTTTTCCAACTTTTTCTTAATGAATGTGGTGGGGTTCGACTGGCTTTTATGGAAGTTACTGAAATCGGAACATGATTTTGAAGCTTGTAACATTCAAGGTTTGAGTTCTTCAAAAAGTCAAGCTGTTATCTTGATGAAAATTGAAAATAGTAGAATGTTGATATGAGTTTGGATCAAATCATGTTCAAAAAAGATTCAGTAAGATTGTTCAAGTGATAAAGTTATCATAACCATGTTTCAATTTGTATAAATAGCCAAGTACCTGCGCATAACAGTATAGTTTTCGACAAAATCTGTTCGCGATAAAATCTGGTTGTAGCGGAAAAAAAGCTTGTGTGTTTTGCATGTGTGAGACTGTGTTTTTACCTTTTCCGAAGGTAGCGGGTGCGTGGGGTAAATAATTGGATGAAGGTTGAGGATTACATGAGAAGTTGAAAGACGTTATGAGGGGAAGTAGTTTTGGAGGGATAACTTCAAATTTTTTGAGTTCGAAATAAGGTGGGCATGGATTTAGATTTATGGTGTGTTTATTGCCCTTTTACAAGGGAGTATTCATATGTTCTAAATTAGAGCACAAGGTGCCCTAACAAGCAGCCCGCGCCACGCTGAGGTGGTAGGCATTATGGCGGTGCCACGACATCCCCCCAGCTCAGAGCCAGGCTCGACACCACAAACATTCATTATGTCACTCCATTGAACTGAATGATCACCTTTGACGCATTCGAGCATGGTTGATTTTATGCCCGGTCGGGCGGTTATTGAAGCCGCACAACGTAAACGTGTCAAGTACGAGGCTAAATGCGCAGATATTGGATATGGGTTCCTCCCCTTTTCATTCTCTTCTTTTGGAGAACTTGAGAAAGATGCAGTGACCTTATTAAAGCGCATTCGACGATTCTCTATGACTCAAGACATTGGAGCACGTGCTGCTCCACATATTTTTAGTAGGATTAGCTTTGCTATCGCTAGAGGTGTGGGGGCCCAGTTAGTCTTTCGGCTCCCCACCAAATTCTTGTAAAATCCTATATGTTTTTAATAAAAGTGATGTTATTATAAAATAATAATAATAATAATAATAATAATAATAATAATAATAATAATAATAATAATAATAATAATAATAATAATTTTAGTTATAATCCATTTAGTGATTAGTTTAAGCTATAGTTTTATCCATCATTAAAAAAAAAAAAAAAACGAGTTTTTACGTCTTTAATTCCTAGATATCGAGTAAGAGTTATAATGCAAACCATAAGCTCTTCGTAGATACGATCCCTTCAGTGCCGTTCCGTGCATTTCGGTGGCCCAGTGCGCTAATTATAAAGTGGCCCCTTATAAACACGAGTAATTGAGTTTATGAAAGAATAAGTAATTAATAATACTATGAGCAATCCTATTTAGAGTGTCACCGTAAGATCTTGTAAGTGCTTCAATTTAATTTTTCTCTTTAAGGCTTATCGTACCCATGTTCATATGTTTTAACAAAAGTTAATCAATGATAAAGAACAGAAGGCATCACAATATTAGTTTTTGGGTTTCTTTTTTGTATTTCATTTGTTATTGGCGTCCCATGTTACTATTATTGATGACTGAATCACGTAACATTAATCCCCACAAACGGATTACTTGAGCGCATCTATTGCAGTTGCACAAACGGATTACTTGAGCGCATCTATTGCAGTTGGTGTGTCTTAATGGAGATTTATTGGTCCTACGTTTATAGTTGGTGAGTCGGGTTACTTTGTTCTTTTGGCTTTTGTAATTTGTAGTTCCTTCCTCATTAAAAGAATATTATTACAAATTCATGCTTCATTTTTTTGTTCAATCTTCTACGAGTAATAAAAAGCAAAATTGGTACGGTTGATATCACTACAAAGAAAAATGATTGAGGCTTCAATCTTCATTATGTTTCATTCTTCTTATTAAACATAAAAATATTTTATTGACTTTAATATTGATATGGGTAGATATTTAAACATAAATGGTTGATTTATTCTAATTTTATTTTAACTTTTGGTTTGCATTATGAAAAAAGTTTTAAAAATTACATGATGAGTTGTCAATATTTTGAATGCTAGGTGTCATTCATTTAAAGTATAGTTTGGAAGGCTCTTGCCTTATAATATATAGATATTCGATGTTGAGAACAATAAAGGGATATGGTGCTTGGCGTTGCAATTGTGTTTTCAGTTTGTTTACTTCTGTGCTGAAATGTCCTGCACCAACACGTTATATAGCAAAAAAATCCTATAATTTGAAGTTTTATAGGTGTGTTATGTGTACTCTTTAATGATTGAAACATAACCTTTATTTGCATCTTAATTTTTTGATTAAGTGATAGGGTGATGGAATGTTTCTAGCTTAGGAGATGATATACCAAAACCGGTTTTTGTTTAAAAGTTATAATAGACCAGGACTTGAAATGTGGTTTACTTTTAAGGCTGATTAGGTACCATTTTTTACATCAGATGATCAGAAGTTTCTATGTAGGAGAATAACGTAATCCTCAAACTTAGTGAAAGGATAAGTCATAAAGGGGTCTATGATGATATAATAACATAAAATCTTTAATTCGAGAAGATAGTGTTTTGAGTTTATAGTGATGTATAGGATTATAGCATATTACTTTTGTAAAGAAATTAAATAATATGGTTATGAATGATATTTGGTTCTAGCAAGAGGGGTTTCATTATGCAGTTATCATACATGTTCTTTGCCACTAACATGTGCTCGATTGCTGTCAAGCATGCAACCTAGAAATGAGATAGTTGTTTGCTCATGTAGTGAAGTAAAGAAACCATGCCTAATTACCTTAACCTATGCATCAAGATGGTAGCAACTACTTAAACATAAACAATTTGTGGATCTTCAATGTAATTTCCTACATGAGAATGGATTTTTATGAGAATGCGAGGAAATTTTTGTGTTAACATCCAAACCCAACAATACCTAATCTAGCTAAATGAGAGAAGGATATTTTGTGCAGGGCAACACTGTGTAGATCATCGTGGATACCGGGATGATCGTTTAGTAATTTGTTTTCTGTAGTAATGAAATGGCGTTAACAATCTATCGATAGATAATAAAATCATGAATATAGACTTGCGGGTGTGAAAATTATATAAAAACTAAAGTTTCCTAAATAATTAAAACCAAGGGTAATTTTTAGCGGAAGTCTGACTATACTTGCGAAGACCAGTTTTTATGCATGGTCAATTGTTTGTTGCACTATCAAGAGTGACAACCAAAAAGGGTCTAAAGGTTCCAATCTGTGACAAAGATGGGAAACCAACGAACATGACAACTAATGTTGTATACAAAGAAGTTTTACATCCCATCAATTTATGGTCATATACCATGTTTAAACACGTAATTTAGTTTACTGGATTTGGTTCATTTCTTTTTGTATCCATAATAAAAATGCATTGCATGTTTTAATCTTATTTTGATACTATTTAGTTAGCTACTGATATTATCCTCTCTATGACTATTGTATTTGAACCTGTAACGCATTAGGTAAGTCTTATCCAAAGTTATGACCATATCATAGTTATTTGGTGATTATATCTGCTAAAAGAAAAATTGATGTTTGCATACTTGAAAGTGCATTTTGACGTTCATACAGGTTTGTTTCATTAGATGTCTTCTCTTTTTTAAGTCATTCTTGGTTCCATGGCAGAACTTGACAGAACTTGCACGTTATATCTATAAGTAACAGAAACTTGATATTTGTTTTCTTAAAATGTTTCAGAATTTTGCACGCCATATGTTGTGTCTGAAAGACGCATTTCGAGAAAAATCTTGGGTTCGATTGGTTTTGAACTTGGTATAGTTAATGTGTAGTAAAGATAATCTTTTATTAAGAGGGTGTTTGGGATTGCGTTTTGAGAGTTTAATTATTGAGTTTTTGGAAGACATAGTTAGAAAGTAGTTTATTGGAAACCATTAGAGAAAAAAAAATGATAATTTGGATTTGTATTGTATGTGTTTTGGGTCAAAAAAGCTGTCGAATTTTGGGGTTTTGGGTTTATACAGTTAACAGGTACTTTCTCCCTTCTCTGTAAATTGTCTTATGTTTGATGAAGATTGCAAATTTGCAACTATTTCCGTTTCGGATGTAAATGATGTTCCTCACTTTATTTTAAAAGGTTATCAATATATGGTTCAGTAAACAAGAGGATTCACCTTGTCTGCAGGCGGTGCACCAGTTGTTCTTGTTATACCTTCTGGTCCTTTTGATGTTCCTTTTGCCTAGAAGGATAGAAAGATTCATTCTTTTTCATGGGTCTGACTATCTAAGTGTCCAGGCCTCCAGGGCCTAGATGGAGGTAAATTTTTCTCAGTCAATGAAAAATCACACATCTAACTTAGACCAGAAACTATCATACATTAGTTCGTCTTGGTTTTTTTCTTTTTTCATTTGTACTGCATTTTGGTTTTATTTGTTTTTGGTTTACACAATCGTAATGACAAGAAGATACGACCAAGGAATCAAGTCTCTTATACTAGTTATATACTCCTAAATCAAGGTATAGTTATTAGCTTTCACTTCTTCATTAAGTCAAAATCTGTTCATTATTACAATGATGATACCTGACATGATATTAGAAATGCTCGTATTATAATTAAATTCAAGAAAAATTTTGATTTGCATAAATGTCTTCTACAATGGGTTGAAATTATTAAAAAGTTGACTTTGGAGAACTATTGCAGAACATATATTATAAAGTGTTTACTGGTACTGAGAAAAGCAACTAAACATGTTTCAGGAATACGAAGTTACTTCACTGCCAATCATTTGCGAAAATCCATTTCCGACAGTATTCGAAGCCGGGAATAACAGACGAAGCTAACATATAAATCAGCTGACATTACTTCTTGTTCCATGTAGCACTAGGGGTAAAAATGTTGTACACTAGGGGTAAAAACGGTGTAAAGAAACAAGTGAAATGGTATACATGTCTCTTTTTTACTTTTGCCTTATATTTCTTACTTTTGGACATTATGTAAAATTTGGATAACAGTTTAGTGAGAATAATATCACCACATGGACTCAAAATTGACTTTTAGAGGTCAAAGGTTGTGTAAATATAAACATTGAAACATGAACGAAACAATATTATTGAGTGGTAAACTGGTAATGTGAAGTTTTCATTCTCACACTTTGGCTGCAAACGTTCCATACCACTGTAGTTTGAGTTTTTTTTGTGTGTGTGTGTAAAGGGTGTTAAGTACAACTGGAATGTGACAGAAGTACCACATTAACCTCAAGCAAAAAGCTTGATATACTAGTGTTTATGACAGACCATAAACACAAAAAACCTAGTTACATTACAAATCACCTAAGTAAAATAACAAGAAATAAACTTGTAACAAGCGAGCATCCCGCCTTCCACCCCGCAGCACAAAGGGAGCAAACGACCCAAGTAAGCTTGCTTCTTTAAAAACTCTTTTCAAGAATAAATCCAGTGGGAAAACCTTAGAGTAGGGAAAAAAAGTACAACCCTTACCTGATACTCCCCTCATGCAGTAGTGCTTGAAAAGTCTTGAATTGCGTTTCATCCATAAATAATAAGTAGTAGCAACAACTAATAACCGAGAGATAATGTTAATAACCGAACACCCCCTGGATATAGGGATGAGGAACGTGATAACAACATCCAAGTAGATGGGACATCATTATCACGTTCCTCGTCCCTCATGCAGCAATGTTTTCCTTTTTTCCATTTTTTTTTTAATTTTGTTTTATCAGGTTGTGTGTGGGTCCATGATACCACTTTTACCCATGATATCACTTTTGTTAGAATGATAGGTGTTTTGTGTTTAGTGATAAATTCTGGGGTTATAATACAAAGTGCTGAGATGACAACATTTTTTTAACGGCATCGCCCCACGACATCACATGGTACCTAAGGCTAAAGGGAGTGGTCACCATCTCCTCACCATTCACATCAGCTTTCTCTCTCTCCTCTCACTTATCCTCACTCCTTCTCACCTTTCACCATTTTGGTCACCTTTCATTAGAGCTACAAATAGCAAAATCCTAAAAAAGTAATAACCATTAGACTACCATATTTTAGGATGTAAGTTGTTAACTACCTACTTTTGCCATACACACATTATTGTATACCATAATTTGGGATGCAAGTTGTTAACCACCCATTGTTGCCATTCACACATGTATTTGTTAGACGATAAGTGTTGGACTTAGGTCCGTATGTATTTGGCCCATGTGTATTGTATTCTATATATTCTGTCATATGTATACCGAACATGATCCATCAAATATACGATCATCTCTATGACTGATTTGGGTGCTCTTAACTATTTTTTGGGTGTGTCGGTTATGCGTGACTCTTCTGGGATGTTTTTGTCACAGCGTAAGTATGCTATGGAGATTTTGGAGCGTGCACATATGATTGGCTGTAACCTTTCTCGGACTCCTGTTGACACTGAGTCTAAATTGGGTGATGATGGTGATCCGGTTTCTGATCCTAAGTTATATCAGAATCTTGCAGGTTCTCTTCAGTATCTCACCTTCACTAGACCTGATATTACATATGTTGTGCAGCAGGTTTGTTTATATATGCATGATCCTTGAGAGCCTCATTTCCATGCTCTCAAGCGGATTTTACGGTATGTTCAGGGGACTCTGGCTTATGATTTACAGTTATTTTCTTCTACTACTGAGTCTTTGGTTGCTTATTCGGATGTTGACTGGGCTGGTTGTCCTACTACTCGACGGGCTACATCAGGTTATTGTGTTTTTCTTGGCAACAACTTACTATCATGGTCCTCTAAGCGTCAGCCAACGTTTTCTCGTTCCAGTGCTGAGGCTGAGTATCGTGGTGTTGCCAATGCTGTAGCTGAGACATGTTGGCTTCAGAATTTACTACGTGAGCTTCATACACCTTTGTCCTCTGCTACTATTGTTTATTGTGATAATGTGAGTGCAGTGTACTTGTCTTCTAATTCTGTTCAGCATCAGTGGACAAAGCACATTGAAATTGATATTCATTTTGTTCATGAATTGGTTGCTACTGGTCAAGTTCGAATTCTGCATGTTCCTTCTCGGTTTCAGTGTGCTGATATTTTTACCAAAGGGTTGTCGCCTGCCTTGTTTGCTGAGTTTCGTGACAGCTTGAGTGTTCGGTCTCCTCCCACTCAAACTGCGGGGGAGTGTTAGACGATAAGTGTTGGACTTAGGCCCGTATGTATTTGGCCCATGTATATTGTATTCTATATATTCTGTCATATGTATACCGTACATGATCCATCCAATATACGATCATTATATTCTCCTACAGTATTGTAGTAGTAACAATGATGTTTGAAAGAGAATTGTTACTCAAATTATCAAGTGTTGATAGATGTAGGGTAGACTTGATCTTTTGTTTACTTGGCATATATATTTCATTATGTTACAATGTTGTTTCTCTAATCTATGATTTTATATATATTTCATTATGTTACAATGTTGTTTCTCTAATCTATGATTTTTTTATGCAAGTAAAAACCATTTACGTTTATGAACTTTTGTTATGTATTTTGAAAAATGCTACAACCACTATATTTTTTGAAAAAACTTTTACAAAATGACTTCTCATTAATGAAAATCATCTTTATCAATCTCTCTCTTCTTTTTAAATTCACATATGCTTATAAGTGCATGACATCCTTTTGTAAAAAAATCTTTTGTAAAATTTTTATAAATGTAGCATCCTTTATGTATTTTTCCCGTTTTTCTATTAACCCATTATCAATTTATCATATAACTAGTTATAAAGCCCGCGCACGCGCATTTTTTTTTAATTTTTTGAAATAATTATTTAAAAATTTTAATCTTATTGTTAATTGCATCTTATCTATATTTTTTGTATTTATCTTCTATTTGTGTTGTGGATAAATATAAAATGTTGTCTAATAAGAATTTTTTTAAAAAAAATATCTTATCTATATTTTTTGTATTTATCTTTTACTTGTGTTATGGATAAATATAAAATGTTACTTAATAAGAAAATAATTTTTTTTTAAATAAAATTATTACGTATTAAATATGGTATGGTTCCAATTTTTTTGAAATAAAAATTTTTGTTTTGTTATATAAAAGATATCTACCACATAAAACATTATTATATATAATTCTATGTTGTCTGTACATGAAATGATAAACAAATCTTATCTCGTGCAGCACCGAGTTCTTTCGCTGAACACAAGAGAATAAAGAGGAATTTTTATCATTTCAAATCGATATATACCCTACTATATTACATTGCCCAATAATGGATTTTGACACTGTTAGCTATGCAATATTCATATAATGTCACCCGAGAACATCTCGCTGCGCATCGGGGTCCCCAACTAGTTTTATACAATACACATGTTTTCCTGAGTCAAGTATAATTGTATAAGACATTGATTTCAACTTATATGTGCATGCATCTAGAACATAGCTAACATATAAGTCAAGGAAAAACGAATAAGTACATGGAAAGTTCATAATAAGTATTAAATTATTGAAAAGGTAGAGAAATATTAAGCCACTATAATGGACTAATGGTGAATGATTATATTTAACAAGTCTTAGAGAAACAAATATGGTATTAAATTGTAATAAGACAGATTACAAATAGCCGTCTACCCGTAAGCAATCTTATGGTCTTTTTTCTATTATGAGGTGAGTTATTTTAGAAACTAATTTTTTGTTGCAAACTGAGGGACAAATCCCCACCATTCATCTAGTTTGATCTAATGGTGGGGATTAATCTAAGATTTATTAAGACAACCTAAGTCCATGTTTTTTTTTTTTTTTCNTGCAAACTGAGGGACAAATCCCCACCATTCATCTAGTTTGATCTAATGGTGGGGATTAACCTAAGATTTATTAAGACAACCTAAGTCCATGTTTTTTTTTTCTTATCCTTTTGTTTATTTTATTTATTCATTTTTTTTTCCTTTTTTCTTTTTGTTTGTTTTTACTTTTGCTTTTTTTTTTCTTTTCTTTCCTTAGCTTCACGTTTTTTTTTTCATCAATTCACTTTTTTTTTTTTTTTTTTTTTTTTTTTTTTTTATTTTTTGATTTTTTTTTTTTTTTTTTTTTTTTTTTTTTTTTTTTTCTATTTTTGTTTTTCTTCTTCTTTTTTTATTTTCTTTTTTTCTTTTTTCCTTTCTTTTTTTTTTTCGTTTTTTCGTTTTTCATCCATATTCATCGGTTTTTGTCCGTTTTTTTACGTTTTCGTCTGTTTTCATATGTTTTCGTCCGTTTTCTTACGTTTTCCCCCGTTTTCATACGTTTTCGTCGGTTTTCATATATATTCGTCCGTTTTCTTACGTTTTCATCCGTTTTTGTATGTTTTATTTCATTTTCATATGTTTTTGTCCATTTTTATACGTTTTCGTCCGTTTTTATACGCTTTCTTGCGTTTTCATCTGTTTTCTTCCGTTTCATACTTTTTCGTTCGTTTTCATACGTTTTCGTCCGTTTTCTTACGTTTACGCCCGTTTTCATACGTATTCGTCCGTTTTCTTACGTTTTCATCCATTTTCTTACATTTTCGTCCGTTTTCATACGTTTTCGTCCGTGTTTATACGTTTTCGTCCGTTTTTATACGTTTTCATCCGTTTTCTTACGTTTTCATCCGTTTTCGTTCGTTTTCATACGTTTTCGTCCGTTTTCTTACGTTTCCGTCCGTTTTCATACGTCTTCGTCCGTTTTCATATATATATATATATATATATATATATATATATATATATATATATATATATATATATATATATATATATATATATATATATATATATATATATATATATATATATATATATATATATTCGTCTGTTTTCATATGTATTATTCATCTATTTTCATACGTTTTCGTCTGTTTTCATATGTTTTTGTCCGTTTTCATACGTTTTTGTCCATTTTTATACGTTTTCGTCCATTTTTATACATATTCGTCCATTTTCATACGGTTTCATCTGTTTTTGTCTGTTTTCATTCATTTTCGTCCGTTTTCATTCGTTTTCATATGTTTTTGTCCGTTTTCATACGTTTTTGTCAATTTTTATACGTTTTCGTCCATTTTTATACATATTCGTCCATTTTCATACGGTTTCATCTGTTTTTGTCTGTTTTCATTCATTTTCGTCCGTTTTCATTCGTTTTCATTTGTTTTTAAATTTTACAGACGTTTTCATACATCACAAGTGATATTCTGAATATCGCAAGTGATATTCTGAATATCAAAAGTGAAAAAAGTGATATTCTGAATATCACAAGTGATATTCTAAATATCACAAATGAAGATATTCAGAATATCACAAATGAATTTCGACAAATGTTTTGTAACATGAAAATCACAAGTGATATTCTGAAAATCACAAGTGATATTCTGAATATCACAAGTGATATTCTGAATATCACAAGTGATATTCTGAATATCACAAATGAATTTCGACAAATGTTTTGTAACATGAAAATCACAAGTGATATTCTGAAAATCACAAGTGATATTCTGAATATCAAAAGTGATATTCTGAATATCACAAATGAATTTCGACAAATGTTTTGAAACATGAAAATCACAAGTGATATTCTGAAAATCACAAGTGATATTCTGAATATCACAAGTTAATTTCAACAAGTGTTTGTAACATGAAAATCATAAGTGATATTTAATCACAAGTGATTCTGAATATCACAAGTGATATTCTGAATATCACAAGTGATATTCAAAATATCACAAGTGATTTCACGTTTTTTTTCACTTTCTAACGTTTTTGTCCGTATTCATATGTTTTTATTCATTTTCGTTCGTTTTTGTCCGTATTCAAGTGATATTCTGAATATCGCAAGTGATATTCTGAATATCGCAAGTGATATTCTGAATATCAAAAGTGATATTCTGAATATCACAAGTGATATTCTAAATATCACAAATGAAGATATTCAGAATATCACAAATGAATTTCGACAAATGTTTTGTAACATGAAAATCACAAGTGATATTCTGAAAATCACAAGTGATATTCTGAATATCACAAGTGATATTCTGAATATCACAAGTGATATTCTGAATATCACAAATGAATTTCGACAAATGTTTTGTAACATGAAAATCACAAGTGATATTCTGAAAATCACAAGTGATATTCTGAATATTAAAAGTGATATTCTGAATATCACAAATGAATTTCGACAAATGTTTTGAAACATGAAAATCACAAGTGATATTCTGAAAATCACAAGTGATATTCTGAATATCACAAGTTAATTTCAACAAGTGTTTGTAACATGAAAATCACAAGTGATATTTAATCACAAGTGATTCTGAATATCACAAGTGATATTCTGAATATCACAAGTGATATTCAAAATATCACAAGTGATTTCACGTTTTTTTTCACTTTCTAACGTTTTTGTCCGTATTCATATGTTTTTATTCATTTTCGTTCGTTTTCATACGTTTTCTTCCATTTTCATACGTTTCTGAATATCAGAATTGATATTCTTAATAACACAAGTGATATTTAGAAACATATGAAAATGGACGAAAACGAACGAATACGTATGAAAGTGTAAAAACACATCTGAAAACAGACAAAAATACATAAAAAAATAGACGAAAACGAAAGAAAACGGATGAAAACGGACGAAAATGTATGAAAACGTGTAAAAATTGCCGAAAACGTATGAAAACTGACAAAAACGTCAAAAATGGACAAAAATGTATAGAAACGAAAGAAAACGTATGAAAACGGACAAAAACGTATATTAAAGTATGAAAACAGCCAAAAACATAAGAAAACGTATAAAACTAGACGAAAACGTATTAAAACGGACGAAAACATCTTAAAAAAAACAAAAACGTAAAAAAATTAATGAATACGTATGAAAACAGACGAAAACGTATAAAAATGAACAAAAACATATAAAACTACCGAAAACGTATGAAAGCGGAGGAAAACATCTAAAAACGTACAAA
>LBNU01017897.1:99913-113492 GCA_014162995.1 Artemisia annua
ATCGACACCCAGCTCATGGAATCCATTGAAGACTCAAGATTCTTCATCATTGTGTTCTCTAAGGACTATGCTGGTTCATCTTGGTGCTTAGATGAGCTTGTCAAGATTATGGAGTGTCGGAAGGCGAGTGAGCAGACTGCTTACCCAGTCTTTTATGATGTGGAGCCCACGGAAATCCGCAACCAAAGTGGGGCGGTTGAAAAAGCTTTTGAAAAACATGAAAATAAAGAAGGTGTTGGGAAATGGAGGAAGGCTTTAAAAGAAGCAGCCGATCTGGCTGGGTGGGAGTCAAAGAAGACTGCTAACGGGTAATTATTCGTAATTGGTTTGCTATATGAATTAATGTTAGATCTTCTTCATAATTAGTAATTAGTTAGATCTTCTTCATTGTTACAGGGATGAATCCAAATTGATCCAGACAATTGTTTACGATATTTTCCTAAAGATAAGTTCCAGCAATTTGAGTATTGACGGAAAGTTAGTAGGCATGGAGATACGAATTGAAGCTTTGCTTTCGTCTTTAGAACTTGATGCTCCTGGTGTCCGAATGATTGGGATATGGGGGATGGGAGGTGGTGGGAAAACCACTTTGGCCACAACTATTTTTAACCAAATATCCCATCAGTTTGAAGGAAGCAGCTTTGTTGAAAATGTAAGGGAGGTTTCAAAAAACACGTTATCTGGTTTAAAGGAGCTCCAGAAACAAATCCTCAATGATATTTTCAGCGATCAAGACATCAGTGTTAGTAGTGTTCCTGGCGGTAAAAGCAAGATGGTGCAGATGATGCGTCGTAAAAAGGTTCTTGTTGTTCTAGATGACGTTGATAACACAGAACAACTTGAGGCGTTAGCAGGTGAACCTGACTGGTTTAAATTGGGAAGCAGGGTTATCATTACCACACGAGATAAGCAAGTTCTGTCAGCCCACGGAGTGAAGTTCATTAATGACATCAACCTGTTATCGCGTGCGGAAGCGATTTGTCTCTTTAGTAAGTATGCATTTAAAAGTGATATTCCGGTTGTAGGGTATGAAGAGCTTTCAGAAGAAGTTGTACAATACGCTGATGGTCTTCCATTAACAATCAAAGTTTTGGGTTCACTTCTTTGTGATCAAAAAGTGCCTCAATGGAAAGATACCCTAGCAAGACTAAAAAAAATCCCATTGAAGGCAACTATGGAAAAATTGGAACTCAGTTATGATGGTCTTGAGGATGATCACAAAGAAATGTTTCTAGATCTTGCATGCTTTATGAAAGGTTGGAATGAAAAGGATGTGGTCATTGTGCTTGAAAGCTGTGGCTTTTTTCCTAAAGTTGGCTTAGAAGTTCTTAAGCAGAGATCCCTTATAAATATATCGGAATATGAGAAGCTGGGGATGCATGACCATATTGAAGAAATGGGCAAGAATATTGTTCGTCGTGAGAACCCCAATAAACCTGAAAGGCGTAGCCGGTTATGGATTAGAGAGGAAATTGAAGATATATTGGCTAATGGCTCGGTAAGTATCAAGTTATTTTTGTTAAAGTAAAAGTTACTATACTTTTCTAAAAGTTTAATTTAATCATCGTACAAAAAATAAAATCTTGTTTCATTACATTATTAAACGTTCTTTTGAACCCAATGGCCCTTGTGGTCCTACAATGAAACACTCGATACAAGTTTGGTCCAAATTTACTAACGCTAACTTACATTAACTATTAAAAGTGAAGTATGTTTGTCTTTTGATATACTGTATTTTATTAGAATGCATCGAAAAAAACGTCCATGCGGTTTGAAAATTTGGCCTCCTTCTGGTTTGCCAAGATTGCAAAAATCGTATCAAACTCAAGTTTTCTTCGTAAGGAGGCCACTGCACATATGAAAGACCGTGAAATTTTTTTGCAATCTTAACAAATCACAAAAGACGATTTCTACAATTTACTCTATATCTTATTATATAGACAAAATAGCTTTAATGACAACAAGCCATTCAACAATTTTTGCAATCTTAACAAATCACAAAAGACGATTTATACAATTTACTCTATATCTTATTTTATATACAAAAATAGCTTTAATGACAACAAGCCATTCAACAATTTTTGCAATCTTAACAAATCACAAAAGACGATTTATACAATTTACTCTATATCTTATTTTATATACAAAAATAGCTTTAATGACAACAAGCCATTCAACAATTTTTGCAATCTTAACAAATCACAAAAGACGATTTATACAATTTACTCTATATCTTATTTTATATACAAAAATAGCTTTCATGACAACAAGCCATTCCACATCACTAGTCAAATACACGTTTTCTTTTTCTTTCTCACTTGAACCACACATGGTCCACCTACAAAATGATCAAACCCATCCATCATCCCACAGTCACAAAACCATCACCCCTAGAAACCACGACCACCTATTAACCACCACCTTCCGTCGCTCCCTTCTTTATACTTTTTAACTTCATAAATAACTACTTAATTCACACTCAAATAACACATACCATTCATCCAATTCCTCTTATTTAATTGAAAAGAAACAAAAAGACCCAATTTTTTTTATAAAAATTATAAACCCTAACCTAAACATTTTTCATTTCAATTGGAGAAATTAACTTCACATTTTGTTTTGTAATGAAACTAATCTCATCATGTATACCTACAGGCTACCCAAGCAACAACACAATGTATAAAACTGGATGCACCAGGTGGATTGAATTATGAAATTTTAATGAAGGGTCTCGCAAACATGAAGGAACTTAGATTTCTTTATGTGGCTTCCCCATTGGTAAGTGAAGAGGAAGTTAGCGAGTGGAAGTTTGATGAAGATAGTCTACACCTTCCAAATGCCTTACGATTTCTGTACTGGAGTGATTATCCTTTTTCAAGTTTACCGAAAACATTTCAACCGAAAAACCTTGTTGGACTTGATATGATTGACACCAAAATGGTTAAACTTTGGAAAGATGGAGAAGAAAAGGTATGTAGAATAATTAATGGTTGATTCATTAATTGCTAGTTTTATCTTTCCCTCTTTTTTTAGTCAATTAACATTTATCTTTCCATTTTTTGTTGCTTTTCACAGCCTTTTTTAAAGCTCAGGTTCCTACAGTTCTATTGGTCACTTTATTTGAGGACCCTTGACCTTAGTGTGGCTCCGAATCTTGAGACACTAATTCTTGAAGGTTGTCATGATTTGGTAGAAGTTCATTTCCAGGTTACTCCAAATCTAAAAGAGTTACATATCCATGAATGTAGTAGTTTGGAAAAATTACACATGCCTGCTGAATGTCAAAAACTCAGATCTCTCGACCTTCGTGATTTAGAGAAGTTGAGGACCCTTCACCTCGGGGTTACTCCAAATCTTGAGACGCTAAGCGTCACGGATTGTCCTGATTTGGTCGAACTTCAGATTATTCCTGCTGAATGTCCAAAGCTCGTTAATCTCGACCTCAGTGATTGTATTCAAGTTGCGGAATTGCCTGAGGAAATTGGACGGTTAGAATGTTTAAAAGAGTTGGATATCACTGGAACAGGCATTAGTCATCTTCCACAGAGTATTTTTAGGATGAAAGGTCTGCGTATTTTTGGGTCTAGAGAGCTGCTTGAGTCATGTGGTTTTACACCCGAGATAGGAACCTCTGATTATCATGAACTTTACTGCTACGTAGACATCCGTGAATAGCACAGTAACCAAAAGCAGAAGGCTGGTGTACCTCGAGTGATGATTTTGAACAGTTACTTTCTCCCTTCTCTATAAATTGTCTTATGTTTGATGAAGATTGCAATTATTTGTGTCGGATGTAAATGATGTACCTCACCTTATTTTTAAAAGGTTATCAATATATGGTTCAGTAAGCAAGAGTATTCATTCACCTTGTCTGCAGGTGGTGCACCAGTTGTTCTTGCTGTTATAGCTTCTGGTCCTTTTTATGTTACTTTTGCTAAGAAGAATAGAAGATTCATTTTATTTCATGGGTCTGATCGTCTGAGTGTCCTGATCAAGCTAGAGGTAAAAAATTTCACAGTCAATGAAAAAACACATATCTAGCTTTAGACTAGAAACTATCATACATTAGTTCGTCTTGGTTTTTTTCTTTTTTAGTTTGTACTGCATTTTGGTTTTATTTGTTTTAACAATCACATGACATACTGAAGTTGAAGGTTAATCTTGAATCAAGGTATAGTTATTAACTTTGACTTCTTCATTAAGTCAAAATCTGTTCATTATTATAATAATGGTACCTGATATGATATTAGAAATGCTCATATTATAATTAAATGCAAGAAAAGTTTTGATTTACATAAATATCTTCTACAATGGGTTGATATTATTAAAAAGTTGACTTTTGAGTCAAACTATTGATGAACATATATTGTAAAGTGTTTACTGGTATTTATAAAAGCTACTAAACATGTTTCAGGAATACGAAGTTACTTCACTGCCAATCGTTTCCGACATAACTTGAACTCGGGAACAACGGAAGAAGCTAACATATAATTCACATTACTTCTTGTTCCATGTAGCACTAGGGGTAAAAATGGTGTAAAGATACAAGTAAAATGGTGGGGTTTGACTGTAAAATTATGGAAGTTAATGAACGTGTTTCAGTACTATTAAAATATCCGAACATGATTTTGAAGCTTGTAAGATTCAAGGTTTGAATTAATAAGTTAATGCATGATTTTCAGCTTACAGATTGACTTCTTCAGAAAGTCAAACTGCTATCTTGATGAAAATGGTAGAATGCTATCTTGAAGGGTCAAAATACTTTATACTTTCATTTTCGCAACATCGTGTGCGAGTGCGATAATGATAATTTGTTTTACTGTTTTTATAAAGAAGATCCAGGTTCATATTTTGGAAATATTGAAAGGCTTATTTCTTTAGGCCGAATAGAGGCTTGCATAAACTTCGAATGGTTTCAGATATCATTTGTGGTTTACAATGTTTTAAAAGGCTTACACTTGAAGGGGTATTTGATCCAGATGCGCCCAAGGATCTCGACCAGTTAGAATGTCTAGAGGAGCTAAGTTTGCAGTCTACAATTATTAAAGATCTTTCAGATAGTATTTGTATGATGAAACACCTGAAATATATTGAAATCAAGTCTTGTCTTCTTGAGAAGGTACCTGAGAATATTGACGGATAGTATAACGCTTAGAACATATAGAACTCTCATTGTATTCGAGTTGAGAATTGCCTGAAGAAATTGGACGTTTAGAATGTTTAAAAGAGTTGAAGATAACGGGAATAGGCATAAATCATCTTCCACAGAGCATTTTTTGGTTGAAAGGTCTCCGTATTATTGGGTCTAGATGGCTTCTTGAATCGTGTGGTCTACCTATAATGATGAAACATCTGCTTCATGTAGCCATTCATACATGAACTACTTTAATAGGCACTTTCTCAGCTTTATTAATCATTCATTCTTTAATTTGAGCATGACAATGACAATCGAACTATTTCCTGCAGTTAGGAGGTCTGATGAGCATGAAGAAATCGCCTCTGGTCAAGGTAATTTAGCCAGCTGCATGATTCATTGTCAATCAGCACTTTATTGAACCAAAAGAACTGATGTTCAATCTTCGGGCTCAATTGCTTTGTTCTGGTTAAATCTTTATTAATTGCCATTTCTTACACCCTTAGTGTGTTGTCATTGTCAAGATACGTTGTCGACATTAAGGTCTTAGGTTACAGATACATCAAAGCTGATTTGGATATTTAAATGCTTCTTATAAAGTAGATTTGAAGGATCGTTGGTCATCAATAGTATAGTTGTTTCAATATGAAGTTGCTAAAAAGTAAGTGACATAAGATTGTAACTTGTTTATTATTGTTGAACAACACTACTTTAAATTAATCAGAGCTGAAGTTAGATAAGTTAGTTCATGGTGTTCAGTAAGTTATTATACAGTTGACTTCTTTAGAAAGTCAAACTGTATCCTTAATGAAACTGAACATGCTTAAATAGTACTCCGTAAAAAGTTAATCACAGAATGAATTTTTGGAACATTGAAAGTTTTTTCAAACAGTTATAAGTTGGGAGCAGGGCGAATTAAAGTATACAAGAAACGCAATGCTGATGTTTTTTCCATGTGAAGGGTCAAAAGAGTGCAAGAACTCATCTCAAATTCTTCGAAATGGACACAAGAGTGTAAGACTCTACTTTCACTGGCTCACCCTCTAGTTTTAAGAAGATGCAAGTTTCTAACCAACATGTGCAACATGCTAAAACACCACTAAATATGATTACCAATGCAATGACTGCTGTCGAATTACGTGCTGCTAGAGTGATGCAAGCATGTTGCGGTTTTTTGAGATGGGATGCACATTGTGGAGGCAAGCGGACGGATGTGACTCAAATAGGTGAGGAAAGGCCCATTTTGCATCGCTCTCGAAGAAGGAGCTTGGAAGATGAAGTCGCCCGGCATTACACCAAAAATTGGTTTGCTAGTAAGCTTTCCTTATAATATCCTTGCACAATAATCATTGTACATAAANTCTCTCTTTTAGAGATGATTTATGCTAAAGCCTTGTTGAATAGCGAAACCAGAGAAGATTGTTTTATGGACTTTTGACATATTAAATTGGGATAATGGCGTATAAAATGTATCTTACTTGTCATATTATCCTTTTATATGTATTGAATTAAATTTTTTGCTATTCTATGTACTCAACTTGCATTTTGCGTCACTTGTGTGTATTTTGTGATATTTTTGCCCATCCCGGGTAATAGAAGCGTTAATAAATTGAAGGTAAAAAAAAGTCACAAAATACACACAAGTGACACAAAATGCAAGAAAGATACATAGAATAGCAAAATATTTAATTCGATACATACAAAAGGATAGAGTGACAACTAAGATACATTTATATGTCATTACCTCCATTAAATTCATATCAATATTTTCTAATGAAGATGCTTATGTAGAAATAAATGAACAAGGACATTATGCATTGGTAAAAAATGAAAATTGGAAACAAGAAGGTCTGCCCTGAAACTTGAAATATGGATGATTTGCGGGAATATTATCTATTTTAGCCGGGTAGCCGCGTGTTGTGACGCTTGGTATTCGTGTAACTAAATTTTTTCGCGAGCAATTTTTTTTTTCGGTTATACATTTTCCGTGACAATAAATTATCGGTGTTGTTGCTAAAAATTCATGGTGATGTATATATAAAGAAGATTATATATTTATAATTGTATTAAGTGTAAAATAACTTATACCTACTATTTAATTATCAATGTGCTCCATATGTTTGGTTTATGAGTTATGACAATGTTATCGGTGGTTGTCAACGACGAAAAGTATTAGCATGTTGACGGTAAATCCCGATATGCGTCGAGCTTGTAGATATATAATAAGTGTTTTGATTTCATTTTCTACGAATCTGGAATGATATTTGTGTTTATAATATTTTCCTTTCGTGTTGAGATATTAACAAATATTTATAGACCAATTAAAGAAGACAATAAGCAAAAGTTTAATAGATAGCATATTAGTCATTTTACTTTGTTGAAATTTCAACATTTAACAGCTTTATATAGTTATATAAGACTAGACGGTACCCGTGCATAGCAACGGGATTTTATAGCGGCAGATAGTTTATTGGTAAAAAAAGTTTATAGGTTATAAACGAAAAATAATAAAAGTTTGAAGATTTGGGAATTTAACATAATGTTTTGAAACCCGGTTCGACCCGGGTGGTTCAACCGTTCCGGTCGAAAAATGGGTCGATTTAAACCGGGTCAACTTGCTNCAGAAACCAAAATCCAACATATACATGCTTATAATTTTGACATTGATTTACTAATTTAATTGAGAGAGGATGAAGATTGATTGGTTGTACTTATATTATAAACTGGAAAATGCATGTACTCTATGCGTTTAATCATGACTCTGAAATGAGTCCAATTCGCTTTCTCATGCATTCAGTTATTCAATGTTACATGTGCTCATCCTTATTGTGTTCGTTGACCTTTTTTAGAGGTCCTTGCTTAATGGGAGGTTGGCGAGGACTATTGGTGCATCCTCTTCAAGTCCGAGTTCTGCTGTACCGAGACGTGGTTCTGAAAGGAGGAGGACATCGACCACCATGGTAATCATGTTTTTGCATATATTATTATATAAGGTTTAAAATGATGAAATTTTAAACCTTATATTATTATATAAGGTTTAAAATTATATTATAATATAAAACATTTATAAAACATATTCTCAACCCCACCCAAGTTATTTTCATCCAACCCTTCAGTTCAAACCCTGCGCTATAATCTTACATCACTTTTTTCACGATACATCATCTTCTTCATTCTCTCTTACACCACCACTATCCCCCCTCACTTACACCATTGAACCGTCATCCACTGCCGAAAACCGTTGTCCGCCACAAAAAATTAAAAAAACGCAAAACAGTAAACAAGTTCTCAGAAATTATTCGTCCCGCTATTTTGCGTGGGTACCATGCCAATAAGTCATAAAGTAGTTTTGTTTATAATAATTGGTATGCTCACTTGCAACTATAAAACATGACAGGTGTTGGATTGTTTCAAAGTTTAATTTTAGGAAGACTAGACGAGTACCCGTGCATAGCAACGGGATTTTATAGCGATAGATAGTTTATTGATAAAAAAAAGTTTATAGGTTATAAACGAAAAATAATAAAATTTTTTAGATTTGAGAATTAAACATAATGTTTTGAAACCCGGTTCGACCTGGGTGGTTCAACCGGTTGAACCGTTCCGGTTGAAAAATAGGTCGATTTAAACCGGGTCAACTTGCTAGGTTGGGTCAAAAACGGGTCAAATTAAACTGAGTCAACCCGCCGGGTTTGAAGCGTCCCGGGTCAGCCCGGTTTGTGTTTTAATTGGTTGTATTTAATTTGAATAGATACGTTTTTAATTGGTTGTACAAAGTGAATAAATCATTGTACTTTTAAGTAATAGATAATGTTTTGAAACCCGGATCGACCCGGGTGGTTCAACCGGTTGAACCGTTCCGGTCGAAAAATGGGTCGATTTAAACCGGGTCAACTTGCTAGGTTGGGTCGGAAATGGGTCAAATTAAACTGGCTCAACCCGCCGGGTTTGAAGCGTCCCGGGTCAACCCGGTTTGTGTTTTAATTGGTTGTATTTAATTTGATAGATATGTTTTTAATTGGTTGTACAATGTGAATAAATAATTGTAATTTTAAGTAATGGGGTGTTTTAATAATAGTATTAATTACATTTAACTTTTCTCTCTCATTTGACCATTCTTGAAAATTCAACATTTCTTGAAAATTCCACATTTCAAGTTTGACTATTTTTCCATTATAGGTAGTATAGATTGCGAATACTAATATGACGATTATAAGTTGCTTTTTAGAAGGATCAAGTTACATCTGCTTCTGTTTCTTGATGCATTGTGATATAGAGAATAAATTATTTAGTATTATGGAATAGAAAACATGCTCCCATAGTCCCATCATACCTTCTTGTCCTTCTACTTCTCTTGTGACTGTGAAACCCTTTCTGATTTATACCAGTTGAAGATTTTTCTTGACAGCTAGGCAATGGGTAAGTATTACCAGGCAATAACCTATAATCTCAAAATGCTGTGGAGCTTGATAGTATGAGTCATTAGCATCCGTTGCATACACCTTAGACTTTCCCCCATGAATAGTTCCTGCTGTTCTGGTAAACAGTTTGGTTCGCTGTTGAAAGCATCAAAATGCCACCATCATTACCAAATATGCATAAGCATTCATGTTTTTCAACTAGGATAAGTTCTTATTATTCATTCTCTGTATTCTCTATGGCTGATCAAAGTTTTGATGGATGCTGTTGATCTTCAAATATTTAGCTATTTCTGATGTTCTAATTTATGTTGTTATTAAACTTATTTGTTATTTTATCAGATAAGAAATATGACAATTTGCTACTCCTTGTTCACTCGATGTTGGGTTCCACAGATATGTATAATATCTTGTTCTTTTCCTCATTGACAGTATGTCCCACGGGATAATGGGATAGGCAGAAATGGTAAAGAGAAGTCGACCTACGTTCAGGTCCATAAACGTGATGATCAATTGGTTTCTGAGAAGCCTGTTGGGTCTGCTGCGTCTGGTAGTGTGGTACTAGATGAAGGACGGGGTACTGCTCATCACTATATTTATTTTTGTTACACAATTGATTGTCAGAATTTGGGTCACATTATTATTGTGTGCTCTGTTTATGTACATTGATTTAATACATATACCTATACTCAATTGCCAAAAAAACCTTCATGTATACTGTACATATATGTATTCTTGCAAATAGATGCTAATATATAGGAACACGTGGATGTATTCACATTTTTTGCCCGTGTAGGCCCATTTACCCTTATATGAGTTGATGCCTGTATACTTTCATGCTTTTCGACTACTACGGCTTATATGTCTAATGTCTGTATGGCCTCAATTCTTATATTTCGTACATGTATGTTTGGCTTTATTCCCTATCTTTCCGTATGCTATTGTGCTTTTAATGTCTATTATCTGCTTTTGCTTTATTTTTCTTATATGGGCCCTTTTGTAATTAGGGCTCTATATGCACATAAATTTATATTTCTTTATATGCTTGCCAGCTATTATGATTTTATGTCTTTATGCTTTTATGCTTATGCATGTTTTTATGTTGCTAGTTCCATATGCCACATGACCACACATGAATTTTCATATACACACCACACACTCTTGCCGGAGGTCTTTTTGGAAGAGCCCCTTTACCCTCGGGTAAGGGTGTGGCTGTCTACATCATACTTCCCCCATACCCTGGCGGGATTGGGTATGTTGTTGTTGTGATATAGTACATACATATATTTTTTTTAATTTTTTGCATGTACTTGCACATATATAATGGCATTACTTACAGCAAAAAAGCATGTTAGGAGTCGGTATAGCAATTATGACCTAATAACACTCCCCTGTTTCTAAACCTCAACCAATAGTATATTCTACCTCTTACAATAATAGTATTTGGCACTCCTATCTAAGAACTTCAAAGTTCAGTTTCGGGTTTTTTTCTTCAAAACATCTTATGAATTTAACCCAAAAACTTTGAGCGTGTATGCCAAAAGGTGTTATTTCTTGACAAAGGGTGTATTCTAGCTATTATGTAATTAGATATATTATCACAAGTCTTGAGTCCATTCTCTACACTTAATAAAATAGAAGTAAGCCATATTCGTTCTTAAACAAAGTTTGTGTGCCTCTGATTTCTTCTGGTTAAAATATGCGCACATCAATGCACAAATTGCACACCTTAGAGTAGGATTTTGCATCATGGTGTCTGATGCATTAATTGCTTTTGTCGCATTATGGAATTAGGCTATTTTAAGAAAAAAAATTACTTAGGAGAGCAAGCTCATGCAGTTAAGGTAATCTTTTGTTACATATATTCATTGACATATACTTCCATTTATCTTGGAAAATGGCACTTGGCTAGCTGGGCTCATTTTGGTGTTGACGCAATTCTTTTGTTATGGCTACTGATTATTATGCTTCTAATATTATTTGAAGGATGTTCCTTTATAATTATA
This sequence comes from Artemisia annua, assembly GCA_014162995.1. NCBI lineage: Eukaryota > Viridiplantae > Streptophyta > Magnoliopsida > Asterales > Asteraceae > Artemisia > Artemisia annua. The sequence continues at coordinate 111,472 of LBNU01017897.1, forward strand.
ACAAAAGATGATAATCTCTTACATTTGTGAGTGCCTTACAGGCTGTTACAAGGGGGGGCATGTAGTGTCGAGAGAAGCTAGGCAAAATAAATCTTTGTCAACTATAATATGGCATAGCATGTTAAAAGAAGCAAGTCAACATGAACCATCAGTTAGTTAATAATATAAGGACCATTTGCAAGGATGAAACTTGGACTTTACAACATAATGCATTAGTTTTTTTCCTAGAGTTCTTTCATCATCTCGGAATGACATGCCTTCGTATTAGTCTTTCCTACACCCAAAGATAAATATGATATTTGTGAAACACAAGTTATCGTTACGTATATGTGAAGATAGATCTAAACATTCTTCACGGGAGAGATGACAACTAAGCTTCTGTTTTCCCCACACAGTTGTCTTATATGAGTGTGTTAGTCCTCTACTTTCAGTATTTTTTATGTTTGCTTATTCTAACACAAAGCTTTGTTTGTTGTACTCTTTCATCATAACTATCATATACATGTTTCCACACAAGTGGACAAGTTTTAGTTAACATGTTTCCTATATGTTTTATCAATACATACAGAGAGAAACATCTTAACAGCACTAGTTAATTTGTGCAGGTGCTTCTGATATTGGGAAGAAGAAAATTCTGCTCTTGAAGGGAAAGGAGAAGGAAATTCCCCATGTAAGTCTTGATTTTTTTGGTCCTTTTCTCGGGATAAATGTGTTAATCTTGATAAATGGGATTTCATATCATTCCTAGATCGATCTTTTGTGCTTGGAACATACTTTTTATACTTTTGTCATTCGCATTTCAGTTGACCAGTGGCTTATCTTCACAGCAGAGCTCATCATCTGTTAAATTATCCGGTTCTGGTGTTCCTAAACAGAACCAGCAGCGTGAGGCTAGTGGACGAATCATTAGAAGCATCCTTGTCAACAAGGACGCACGTCAAAGTCGATCAGAACAACAGAACCAGGCTCCAAACCAGGATATGGACAGAAGACCACCTAGATATTCAAATGTTCCTCCACTTTTGAAGGACTCAAACAGTTTGCCAGATGATAAGGTTTCTGGCCATGATGTGCATGGCTTCTACAGTGAGAAGCAGGATAAGCGTACTAGAAACAAGGACAGACCCGATCGTGGTGTGTGGACCCCCCTTAGGCGTTCTGATGGATCACATGCGAGTGATGAATCTCTTTCATCTTTGAATTCTCAATCTACACTAGTACCACCAGATTCTGCAGAAGGTGTGGTAATTGCATGACTAATGTTAGCGTGATACTTATAATAAACAGTTGGTATTTCTGGCAAGTCGAAACAGTCAACGGAAACAGTTTCTTGTCCATATTTTTTAACTATATAGTAAATAGTTAATAAGCTAGTTTTTTTAACTATATAGTAAACTTATTCTAATTAGGAGGTTGTAAACTTAAAGTAGATGCTTGTTTAGAATACAAAACCTAGAATCCCTTCTATAAGTTAGCAGATTGACATGGCCACCTCTTAGAATAAGTTCAGTTTAACCAAGTGGATGTGCTGTTCTTGCCTCTTTTCTATGTTTGTGTGACATGTCCTTTTTCCTTTCTTTCTTACCAAAAAATTATATCGAATGAATTTGACTCCGCAGGGACTCAAAAAGAGGGGAAGTATGACCTGTCAAATACAAGGGGTTGGGATTTTAAACCCATCGGAAGTGGACGTGGTGGTAATTTCTCAGTTGATAATGGTTAGTGTCCCTTGTGAAAGCTAAAAGCATTATACTTGTAATGAAATGCCCATACATGCATGAGATATTAACTTATAAGGAAGACATATATCTATACAAGCTTAGGATCCAATAAGACAATAGTTATGCCTCTAAGTGTGTGAAGCAACCTGATTCAAGAAATTTGTAATTCAGATTCACAAAATTGTCAATCAAAGTTACAAAATTAGTGGATTAGTTTGCTTCTCAGTTTCTCACCACGTATATCTAATTTCTAATCTGATCCTGATTGTATTATATATATTTGTTAGCTTGAATTGATAG
>LBNU01017897.1:119076-155564 GCA_014162995.1 Artemisia annua
CACCTCCACGGCTTTCTTCACATCCGCCACCACCGCCATCACGATCTTCATTGCTGCCATAAAACCCACTAGCCTGGGTTGCTTATTTAGAATCGTGAAGCATGATCGGTTATAATAAAACGAGTAGTTGAAAGCAATGTTTATATTTTCTTTTGTTATAATGAGTTAACCTGATGTGTCATTTTTATTTAGCAAGTCGTTGGAAATTGAATTAGTAGAACACATCGATAGACTTTTTCACAACACTCAGATCGATCTAAGGTTTAAGTAACGGAAATTGCTCCGGTTTGTAATTACCAACACTGCAAAAGTATACGTGATCGATCTAAGGTTTAAATAACAATTGTATATAATTCTATGTTTAATTAACTTACAATTCTATGTAATTCTTTGTTAGCTTTCATGAAGTGAAAAACAAATTGTGTTTTAAGGAGTCAAGTTGTGTGGAAAGTGTTATGGCTGAGTGGGACTTACCTCGTTCTCTTAGAGCATGCGGTACGTTAACCACAAACCCACGTTAAAGCTTAACTTTCTCGCGTTAAACCTTGCGTTAACACAGTGAGTACCCACGTTAAAGCTTTGACTACCATTGTGGGAAGTCAAAGTTTAGACATTTTGGTGGTTATGTCTCACGAAATTATTGAGGTTGTCACACATTGTTGAAATCTCTATAGAGTTAGTGGTCATTTACAAATTACAACCTTTATAAATTCATGTCAAATGATACTAACACACTAAAATATTAATAGGGTTCTAGTGTGAACAAAAATAGAAACAAATCAAACACAATCGTTAAACGTATGAAACTTAAAGATGAATTTAAAAAGTAGACCAACACATCATTAAACGTATGCCAACGGTAACACACCATTGTGGTCTATAAATATCATCCCTCCCAAAACTTCACCACCACCTCTACATTTTCTCTCTCAAATATCCGGCCACCACCACTACCACCATTTTCTTTTTCTTCAACTCACAAAACTCTCCGGTCTCCACCATGCAAAACCAAAGGCACGATCCTTTTGAGAGGGTGCCAGAAGAAATACTGGGTGACATTTTAGCAAGAATCGGTATGTTTCCTGATTTACCGGAGGGTAAGATTCCGGAAAACAAGTAGATCCATAAATGCATTCCTTAGAAAAAACCTAGAGTTCATAGGTAACTTTAACAACAATAGGGAAAATTCACCAACATGGGTTTTTCAACATCATATTGATGATGGTGATCAAGGAATGGGGAGTGTTAATTCCATGAGGTTTTCTGACTCACGAGCAATATCACTTCGTGTGGGAGGGATGATCTAAGAAACTAAGGAGGAAGTGAATGCACCAACAGTGTAAACTACTTGATGTTTCTAGCAACTTGTTGCTATTTTATGTCATGACTCACAACATTCTTGTAGTGAAAAACCGTTTCATGGGGGTGAACACATTATCCATTTACCAGCAACTCATTTCAACAATGAATCTTTGACTCATCCTTTTTATGTATGAATAACCCTAGTGGTGCATAATCAAATTATTGGGTTCCAAGTTATCCATGTGAAGATTGATGTGCATGATGTACCTATCTATTCAGTTTACAACTCACACACTCATGCCTGGACTTCAAAAGCAACAACTTTGGCCCCGGCTGACTCAAATGAAGGTGATCAGAGAAGACTGATAATCATGAAAGCAGCAGGGATATGTAAAACCGTCATCTTCTTTAAGGATGTGAATGGGAAAGACACCCTTTTTTTCAAGAAAAGATTGCCGCGACAGACACATTTATCATCATCCGATGAATATCCTAATGATCTTGATAGAATGTTTGAGTTGTACTGTGGTGGGTGGTTATTTGTTTATGATATTGTGTCACATGAGGAAGGTAATTGGTTGGTGGAGCTTCAATACGCTGATCTATACAGACGTAGAACCAATGGCGGGGAAGACCACGATTATGTTAGTGAGATGCCCCGTGGGATGCATATGGAAATGCCAACATCTATCCGAGCTATGTCCATAAGGGAGATAGATGGTTATGTTTACGTGGCTTTTCAAAAAAGGGAGGTTAATGCTCATGGATTCAATGTCCATTCAATGAACTATGTGTATGCATACTCCATTGCAAGTGGTCGATGGGTGGACCACAGGGTAGATCATCCTATAGTTGCAAATCCAAACGCCTCTCCTCCCATGTTAACAAATCGGTTACTTCTACCCCTACGAGCACCACCTGCAGTCTATTGGATCATTCCATGGCCATCTAAATAAATCAACATAAGTTACATCAGGCCGATGTGTTGAGGTCCACCCATCTTTCCGTAGTCCGCACGTATCAGTTAAATCAATATACCCAATTTCACGAGCTCCATATTTGACTCGAACTCAGGGAATTTTAGGTGGGTCCCTGATGAAAATCAAAACAACAGCCACAAATTAAAATAATAAAATTACGAGTTGATGACAATTCTACTACATCATCTGTCTTATGAGACACTAATTAATCATCCTCCATAGACCTCACCTTTCACTACAACTAGTTTATGTTGATTCAATCATAGCTCGATACATCCGGTCATCCAGATCCAACCCCAAAGCAAAGACATAATTCCCTATTCTTATACATAATATATTTAACTACTTTATTGAAGTCCATGATTGACACCATTTTGATGTTAAACCATCTAGTGACAACTACTTTATTGACCCAAACAAAACTATCTTTTAATAACTCAAAGTTACAGCAAAAAAAATAAATGACTACAACGGTTGAAATTAAAACGTAAGTTGGAACTCTGAGTCACCAAAAGATGGCTTTTTAGCCGGTTTGGGTCGTTTCATGACCAAAAACATGCATAAAATTAGTCTTTCAAAACAAATAAAAAAAACTATACAGTTCTTAAATTTATACATAATTTTAATGTTATTTCAATTTAATATTACAAAATGACCCAAGCTTAACACAATTTCATTTTTAAAAGGCATAATGAGAAGGTACAATAATACTTTAATTATACACCTCATACATATTTATCGTCTAATACACTCATGAACTCCAAATACATTTCAAATGAGAGTTCATATTAAACCAAAAATTATAAACATGCCTTAGTTTAATATTTGAAAAACAAGCAAGAATATGAGAAAAAATAAGGAATTAGATTTACCTTAAGCTTGCTATGCTTCCAAGACCACCTAGCTCAATAATCACTGAAAAGTTTGTTGCTTGTGTGTCGTAAAATAAAAGTATAAATATAAATGAGTTTGAGCATGCCCGGTGTAGATTTCGCATGTGTTTATGTTTCAAAATATCCTTTAGAGAGACAACAGAGATTGTGTGATTAACACTTGATGCTAACATATTAATTAATGGTAGTGGTTCTATGGTGGTAGATGGTGACTGTGATTTGTTTGTGACTAATTTTGAGAGGAAGATAATGTAAATGTGAAAGGATTTGAATTTGTGTTTTAGTGTTTGTTTGTGGAAGATAGGTATAAAAGGATACTTAGCTTGATAGTTGATATAGAAGATGATGGGTAGGTTATATTCAATTCAGTTGTTGGTATATTGAATGTCATATTTATTAGCTTTGCATTTTCATTATCAATACCAGCTCACTCGGTTATTCAGTTGTTGATATTTTGGTGAAAGACTTGTTTGTGGAGCAAAGGATTAAGGGTGTGTTTATACTTAAAAAAAACAAAAAACAAAAAAAACAAACCTTAATGATTTTTAACTGTGAGATAAAAGAGCATGATTGGTAACTCATCATAACAATTGACCAACTATGAATTTGTTTTGTTACACCATATCGTCAGGGGAAGTTTTTGGTCAACTGAGTGAATTACTTTGACACTGTAACAAAAATTAGGAGTACTTGGTATATCAGAAAAGTAGGAAGCATGCATTTATGGCCTGAAAGGTGTTGTTGGGATATTAACGTGTGCATGGGACTTGAAGTAAATGTAGGGTTGGTGAACCAAATATGAGCATTGCTTTAAAGTGAAATTAAATGCCTAATCTGTAAGGCTATAATCTATCAAAGACATGTCTATATCATTTACAATACATGTTTAGAAGAAATTTTCTGTTGTTGTTGATCTGGATATACGAATTCAAATTCCACAACTTAGAAAAAGTTAGACATTGTTCGAAAACTGCACTCGCTATATGCACTACTAATAAATATGATCTACCTTATCGCTTGTTCATCTTATGCATATTCATAGTAGTAGATAGAAATGGTCGATCATTTGCACGTTTGTTGTATTCAAAGAGTGCAAGGATCACCAAAAGTTTGGTGACAAAGTGAATCAACAAATTGAGCTTTTGATACATTACGGTGTATCAGTTGTTTTCTAGCGTATCATTTAGGTATGAAACGAGTCATATTAAGTATGTGTTGACAAACACATATAGTTCTAGGAAGCTTACCCATTGTATTACTTTTCAATGTGAGAAGAGCGGGAAAGATAAGTGAGATGAATTGGCTACGTCAGAGTTGCCCGGTTGCTCAAATTGTAATTTCTGCAATTTCAAATCTAAAGGAAAAAAGCANGCATGCATTTATGGCCTGAAAGGTGTTGTTGGGATATTAATATTAACGTGTGCATGGGACTTGAAGTAAATGTAGGGTTGGTGAACCAAATATGAGCATGTCTTTAAAGTGAAATTAAATGCCTAACTTGTAAGGCTGTAATTTATCAAAGACATGTCTATATCATATACGGTACATGTTTAGAAGAAATTTCATGTTGTTGTTGATCTGGATATACGAATTCAAATTCCACAACTTAGAAAAAGTTAGACATTGTTCGAAAACTGCACTCGCTATATGCACTACTAATAAATATGATCTACCTTATCGCTTGTTCATCTTATGCATATTCATAGTAGTAGATAGAAATGGTCGATCATTTGCACGTTTGTTGTATTCAAAGAGTGCAAGGATCACCAAAAGTTTGGTGACAAAGTGAATCAACAAATTGAGCTTTTGATACATTACGGTGTATCAGTTGTTTTCTAGCGTATCATTTAGGTATGAAACGAGTCATATTAAGTATGTGTTGACAAACACATATAGTTCTAGGAAGCTTACCCATTGTATTACTTTTCAATGTGAGAAGAGCGGGAAAGATAAGTGAGATGAATTGGCTACGTCAGAGTTGCCCGGTTGCTCAAATTGTAATTTCTGCAATTTCAAATCTAAAGGAAAAAAGCAAATCAGTTGGGCAATAAGAGCATTTTTGGAATTATCAATTGGGAAATTTCTTTCAAAACGTACCATACTTGTCCAAAAAATCACTTTTGAGTAGCGAACTTTTTTTTTTCCTTATTGGGTTACTAAACTTTCATTTTTGGCCTCTTTTACGCACTTTGGTATGTTTTTATGACATTTTTGCCCCCGGATTTCCAAAATTTTGATGGGCAAAAACGTCCCAAAGTGCGTAAAAGAGGCCAAAAATGAAAGTTTAGTAACCCAATAAGGAAAAAAAAAGTTCGCTACTCAAAAGTGATTTTTTGGACAAGTATGATACGTTTTAAAAGAATTTTCCCTTATCAATTCTATATAATTCTTTGTTAGCTTTCATGAAACTTACAGTGAAAAACAAATTGTGTTTTAAGGAGGCAAGTCGTGTGGAAAGTATTATGGCTGAGTGGGACTTACCTCGTTCTCTAATGCATCATCATGTAGAACGTGGTTGTTGCACAATACTCTCTCCGTCCCAAAATAAATGTCAGGTTTGACTTTTTAGAGTCTTTATTATTCAACTTTGACCGTAAATACTTTTATTTGTGTTATATAATATTTGATGCAAAATATATGAATGGATTGTGTTTCAAATGTATTTTTCATTGGTATAACTTTCATCAATTATTATATAACGCAAATAAAAATATTTAATGTCAAAGTTGAACAAAAAAGACTCCGAAAAGTCAAACTTGACACTTATTTTGGGACGGAGGGAGTAGGTGCTGTTTTATGCCCATATAACGAGAAGAGATGAGAGATTCACTTTCATCCGTTGTACTTAAATATTTTTTGAAGTAATATATTTGTCAGGGTGATCCACTTTTAACCAAAAAAATCATCATGTAGAACATTAGGTTTTTGTTTGAACTAGGTGTTAGTTGTTTTGTTGTAATTTCTTCATTTGTAACGTCTAGTTTCTAGTTTTTCATTAGAGTGGCCTGTCACTCTATTGATTTGGTTTGAAGCACAAATGGTGCATGAGTCTCTATAGTCAATTTGGTGCTTTGTCATATCGCCTGCACTTGTTTGATTTATATTCCATTTACCAGGGTAAAAACTCTTTACCAAAAAAATAAAATAAAATTGTGTATTAATTTTGAGTGCTCAGGTACCTTGTTATACGTGTGTTATACACCCTATTTTTCTCGATAATATTTATATAACACACAATAAAAAGAAAAAGAATAACATATCTCATAACATTCTTATAACACACGCATAACAACAACAAAAATTAAAAAAAAAATAATAATAACCGGTAACATTCGATATGGCCATGACGTAGTGTCGAGTGTCGATGGTGCCATTATAAGAGAGACATAAAAGATATTGTAATACCGTACCAATAACAGAATATCTCTTATATCTCTCTTATTATAGATTTTGTTTGAAACACAATAGTTGCGTTTGTTTGCATGTAATAGACTGAGATGTGGGATTTACCCTTATCCTATATACTTAATTGTTTATTTGGACTACTATATTTTATCAGAAAGATCATACAGATTTTGTACAAGCACTAATCAGATCATTAATCCAGTCAATCCAACATGGATTAATTTTATTTCATCATCTAATTAATCCTTCCATGGAGGTTTTAAGTCGAAACATATACCATTTCTATACTTCCAAATGGACCAAGTTGTTGTCTGAACTAAAACATCGAAGCATTCTTTGATAGAAGTATCAAGATTAATCGAGTCTGCCCAAGTAAAAGATTTCATATATCCTTTGGGTAACACTCCCACACAAAGCACTCTAATGCAATACACGCACAAGTGTGGTTGCCATATAAGATGAGTTAGTGGAGCAACCTATTACATTTCTCACTAGTACTAAATTAATTTTAGAGGTGAATATATTTGTAATTTAACATAAAAGTTGTCAAAGACTTCAAGTCAACTGCAACATGTGGTTGGCAAATTCACGAACAAAAGCTTATTGTAGTTATTAGGTGACTTTTGTGCCTCATATTTGAAATTTCTTTCCAAGTAAATAACTAAATATATTCTAAAAATGTATATTTATATACATTAACTGGCTTTCAATGTAGTTTGATCAATTGATTAAAAAAATCACAACTGAATCATTTACTTATGTTCCACTAAACTTCAAATAACTTTATGTTTTGGCTCTATCTTTCATTATTAGGATCAAATTAAACTAGTTTTAAACTAACTTATAGTTTTGAATGTAGCATATGTAATTTTCAGTTTAGTTATTTCGTTTGATATTGCAACATGAAATTTCCTACGAACCTGAGGCATATGTCCCACAACTCAATTTTCTAGATATATATTCGACTGGAAGAACTTAACATTTGAATATATCAAAGAAAAACATAATGAAGAAAAATACTTTAGCAAAACGAGTAGTTATATTGCTTGTGATTCTGATGCTTGATCATATTATTCAAGCAAGTTCAAATTCATTTTATCCAAATCAAGGTACAACCATCATCTTTATTATTTATTTATTTTTTTTTCATTGGAAGGGCAAATATCACTTTTTTGTTTAGTCATTATTTTACGTACGTTTATGTTTCGATCATATTGTAACTATGTTAGTAACATTGATTACGGATTTTCCTGAAGCAACTATATTTTCAGGTAATCGTAGAGAGCTTAGAACGCGAATATCGGTGCCATCTCCACCTAAGCTAAGGCCAAGCATTCACGTTAGGCCCCCTCGAACACGGTATCCGCCTCCAAGGTTTATTCCATGTCCGCCGCCACCAAAGTAGAACTCATCATTTTGGTATAGCGGTTCTTACACCACCAGAATGATTGTCAGTTTGTCACTGCCACCACAAAACACTCGTATGATTGCTTCTTTAGAATGTTTGGTGTTCGGATGTAATACATGATAATCAAAAAGAGAATAAGTTATAATAAAACAGATTGTTGGAAGTAATCTTTATTTCTTTTGTTATATTACTGCATACTTGATGAAACATGCAATTCGCGCGCTTTGTACAACTACACAACACAACCAAGAAAATTGAACCATTTACACTCGAAAGTTTGGTTCAAGACTCTTTCACCACCACCATCGTCACCGTCTCCATGCACCACGAATAGGTATTCTCGGAACTTTTGGCCGTCCTACTTCAACACAGATCCGTTAGTTTTTTTACGGGCAAATATAATACTATATGTCTATATGCATATTCAAAACTTATGGTATCTACTTTAAAGATTTTGGCTTCTTTATAATTCTACCTTGCGGCAATATTGGTGCATGTTTACCACAAAGGAATGCTTATTGTATATTTATGCCGAGCATTAGTAGCACTTTAAAATGAAAATACATTTTATGGTGGTTCTTCACATTTTAAACTCTTTCTGATCAAGCTGTCTAGTTCAATATTCAACCCTTTCTCAACTTATCACTTTTAACTAATTACCACACACAAAAGTAAAATCTTCAATCAGTTGAGCCTTCTCGTTCGATAGGGCAAATTATTAAAAAAAAGTATTATACTTGCCACTGTTTCATCTTCTGGGTAGCGAACAATTTTTTTTTGCTTTTAAGGGTAATTTTCTTTCAAATTCATATTCTTTAGGGCATTTTGCGAAATTTTTGGATATTTTTGCCCCTCTTAGCTAATGCAAATTTTTTTTTCCCGAAGGGCAAAAATGTCACATATTACCCTAAAGAGGATGAATTTGAAAGAAAATTACCCTCAAAAGCAAAAAAAAAAAAAAATTGTTCGCTACCCGAAAGATGAAACAGTGTTAAGTATAATATTTTCTTTTAATAATTTGCCCATAGGGATATGTCAACCTTTTGCTTCAACGTAAAAATATCTTTCACCAAAAATTTAAATCATCTGTACCCTTCTATTGGGATGCTGTAATAAACAAAATTGGGTTTGGGATTAAGAAAACCACAAATTGTAATATCTTGTTTTCTTCATCCATTCTCCCATGCACTAATGTTAGCTCATTCAAAATACTAGCCATTAATGTCAACTCATCCATTCTTCCATCTTTACAGTGAAAGGTACCCATAAGAGTGAAAGCTATTAATAAAGGTAAAAGGTACATCATTCAAAACATTGCTTGGCCATTAATAAGGTTGAAACCTACTCGTAATAAATCTCAACAACCGAATAGCTTGTATTAACTCACTCAAAATACTAGCAACCCAATCTTCTATATGAAATATCGAACAAACACTAAAACACACACACACACAAACACAAATCCTCTCACCTTTAATTTATCTTCCTCTTAAAATTAGTCACACATACATCACAGTCACACTAATATATGAACATCAAGTGTTGATCACACAACCGGTAATATCGCTCAAAAAAAATATTGTAAAACATAAGCCCATGGGAAACTAAGACCTCGCATGCTCAAGCTCATTTATATTTCTACTTTTATTGTACGACACACAAGCAACAAACATTTCTATCATTATTGAAATGGGTGTTCTTAGAATTGTAACAAGGTAAATCTGATTCCTTAAGGGGTGGCAACCATGCCACACCATAATTCATCATGATGCAAAATTAACCAATAAAATATTGCCAACACATTTCATGATTCACCATACTTCACTTTCATTTTTTAGTGGCAACCATACCTCAACATACCTCACCTAAAACAATAAATGCCAACGGTCGAATTTTAGAAACCATTTTCCATACCGATTCGGTATTGTATACCGATTTGCATGCCGAATGCTAGATACCGAATTAGTGGTTCTGGGCATGCCGATCGGCATCACCCAAACCGCAACTCAAACCGCAAGGGTTGCCACCCCCTTACTATTTTCTCTCATATTATTGCTTTGTTTTACACGATAAACTAGGGTGTGTTTAAATTTTTTGGTCTTATACGGACTCTCATCTGAAATGTTTTTTGGAGTTCATTAGTGTTCTTACGAGGGTTTGTTGCCAGCACTTAGGTGTGGGTTGCAACATTACACGATTGACGATTCTAAACTCTTTGCAATTTATGTGCTAATTTTTTTAATGTTTTATATTTATTACTAAAAGTAAATTACCTGATTAGCTCACTTATTCCACAAATTTTCTTCATCTATTCATTAATTCATGATACCTCGCACTTACGGGGATATCTCATAATGTCCTCTGGAATACGATCAGCTGATTAAGGGGAGGGCTTGGGTCATGGGTTTGATATATAAGGTTAGGGATATGACTACCAACCCCTTTTTTTATAAAAGATTTATAGTTTTTTTTTTTTTTTTTTTTTTTTTTTTTTTTTTTTTTTTTTTTTTTTTTTTTTTACTTATTATGTAAATTTAATAGTTTACAAAAATTCCTAATTGCTAGTTATGACCCGTTAGTTCTCGTTTTGTCGAAAAATGACTCAAAACAGTTATAATTAGGAAGCGAATTTACGAAAATAGAAATACACTTATAAAATATTATATTATTATCATTGTCATTAATACATATTATTATTAAGTTTATAGATTCGTTTAATGCACTTATTGAAAAGACACCACGTTTTCAATAAACGTGAGTATCTAGAAAAATACATATAGCACATAATATCATATGATATGATAGCTATATAATGAGTCAAACCTCAAATAAATCCTATGAACCAACAAAACAAACAAACACATAACACATAAGCAACTAGTTAACCAAAGATTTGGTCAAAAGTCAAAATTGACTGACCTGAGAACTAACGTTTGTCACACCCTCCTTGCATAGCGTTGGTTTTATAACTTTCAAGATTTTATGGAAAGGGATGGCAAAGTTTTTTTTTTTTTTTTTCTCTCTCTCTTCGTCTTTTCCAACTCTTTCAAGACATACATTACAATTTTCGCATATAGAGTTTTCTTGTTTACACCTTTTTCCATGCAGAGAATTAATAAGATGCTGATACAAGGTATCAAAACATGGGCACCACCAGCTTCTTTCTTTCCGGGAATGCATATGGATATGTTGCGACGCCGTTATATCAGCAGCTCATTAACTCGCATGCTTCAGTATTAGAGTTCATGTGCTCAACAACGCTCATGAAGTATACTTGTGGTTGATCTAGCTATTTTGAATGTTATGGAACAAATTGAGGAAAAGCTCAATCAACAGATGGTGAAAATGAAAACGAAGGAGAAAAAACTCAAGGAAGCAGATGTAGAAAACCTCACGGAAGAATATCATATGGAACAGATTGAGGAAAAGCTCAAGGAAGCAGATGTAGAAAACCTCACGGAAGAATATGATATGAAACAGATTGAGGAAAAGTTCAAGGAAGCAGATATCACAAGTTTGCGATATCACAAGTTACCTTCATTTTTCATGTAGCAAGTAGTTGGAAATTCGATATGTTGCATACGTCGCTCAAATGAGTATACCAAGTTACGAGTATAAACAAAACCCATCACAAGTCGACATAGTTGGAAATGGCCCATATCACTTTAATTGTGTAATCACTTAAAAAGTTAAAATAGTTTGTCAAAATTTTCAAACTACATGAATTTTATAATGCATTTGAACCAAACACCTTTGATTAAAGTCAAACTAAATTGTCAAACTAAATATATGCACGAAATTTCCTACGAACACGAGACATTTGCCCCACAACAAATTAAATATTCAATTTTCTTGATATATATTTCAAGTGAATGAAGTACATTTGAAGATATCAAAAGCATCATTATGAAGAAAAATACTTTAGCAAAAGGAGTGATGATACTCCTTGTGATTTTGATGCTTAATCATTTTACTCAAGCAAGTTCGAATATATTTGATCCAAGTCAAGGTACAAATATTTACGTACTTCTTGTAGTAATTCATTATTTATCGTTGATGTTTAGATGATATTCTTATTGATTTTGACGTTAACTAGACTACTTGTATTTTTAGGTACTCGTAGAGAGCTTAGAACACGGAAAAAAGCACCTCCTCCTCCAATCCTAAGGCCAAATATTGGGTTTTCCCCACCCCCACCCCGGTATCCGCCTCCAATGTTTCCTCCACCTCCGCCACCACCAACACATTATTAAGCTACATTGAACTCAAAATAATGGTTCACCCGGCCGTTCTTCCACTGCCATAACAATCGTCACTGCCGCAAGCATATCGCTGGGGTTACTATGTAATTTACAAGCATGATTTTCTTTTATAATAACGTGTTAACTTGTGATGTATCATTTTTATTTAGCAAGTTGTTGGATATTGGAATAATTGAATACATCGGATGTGCTTTTTGGCTTATTTTAAATCCAACCCCTTGATTTGAGTTCAATTGGTTTAGTTAAATACTAGGTTTAAATGTGGACCGGCACGAGCAATAATCGAAATCTTTAACAACATTTAAAATTACGAAGTAAAAATCCTTGTGGTTCACATGTATCTCAGGAACCCTCTTGGCCCATTTCTACTGATACCCAATGCATGCATATGAACAAAAAATTGACTTTCAATCACAAACTTGAATAAAAGGTTATGAAAAATAACGTGTTCACTTCAAAATTTTCATTTGTGTGAATAAATATCAAGTATACATGAATATTAAACTGTCAATACAACTTATATGCAAATATTATCATATTTCTTAGATAAATATTTTTAGAGTTTATCATATTTCTTTGATAAATATTACCGATATTTTTTAGTATATACTACTAACATATAAGGAAGTGTTTGGGATCGCTTTATAAAAAAATATAGGTTTTCAATAATCATAATCAAATAATCAACTGTGATAAAACATGATTCGAAGAAGTGTGATAAAACATGATTCGAAGAAGCAGTGTTTCAACTTTATACCTATCATCGTTATTGTAAACACTCTTATATACATTACAATCCATTCAAGATAGGAAAACTTTTGGTAATTTTGCGATCATACACAACAAATGGCTTAGTGGTAAGACCTCTTATCTCTTCACAAAAGATTTACGGTTAAAAACTCACTAGTTACTCGTTTGAAGTGGTTGGAGAAAGGGTTAGAAACGTACGTTATGATCACAAAAATAAGATTCGCTTCACGCTTGGATAACATGAACTGGAAAAGTATCAATTTATTTGTCCGTTTGGATGTTTAATTGCAACCATTTGGTCTCCTTATCGTATAAAAGAATGAAATATCGCAGCGGCGAGAAGAAATTTGGATCCAAATAATATTACCAAGGCCTTCAAGTCAACTGCAACATGTGGAGCTGAGGGCTATATTCTGGAAGGCAATATGTGACTTTGTATCTTTGACGCATATGTACCACAACTTCTTAATATTCTTGATATATATATTTACACTAAAAGAACATTTGAACATATTAAGAAAAAAACGCTATGAAGAAAAACATTTTAGCTAAACGAGTGGTTATAGTATTGCTTGTGATTCTTATGCTTGATCATGTTATTCAAGCAAGATCGAACTTATTTGATCCAAATCAAGGTACACCCGTGCCTTCTCCTATTTAATCATTAATCATGTACCACTTTATAAATTATGTTGTAACGGTGTTACTAACGGTCTAACATTAACTCACATGGAGTCGTTGTATTTAAATTTCAGGCATTCGTGGAGAGCTTAGAACTAGGAAATCAGCCCCGCCTGCTCCTAGGCTAGGGCAAACACACAGGTTTGGTGGTATTAGGAAGGGGTTCCCCTTACAGCCTCCACCGCCACCGACACATTAGCTAAGTCGAACTCATAATATTCATATCGCGCGTCTTCCATAACCGCGATAAACCCCAAGGCTTGCTTTTTTTATATTACGATTTATAATATGAAGTTCCTTTATGGAATATGTATTCCAGTAATGATCATATTCAGACAATTGGTTACGATAAAACTGGTTGAAGTAATAAGAAATGTTTGGATTTTCATTTGTTGTAATATAATTGTACCTAGGTTTCAGTTGATACGGCTATAGATCTGGTCAGATTACTCAAACAATATAACATCGAGCTATACCAAAATCGTACGTACTAAATGTGGTCTTTAATAATGTTATCAAACTGAATAAAACTTATGAACGTTTGAGTACGAATAATTAAAATAAAACTAATAAGCTGATACTAATTAAGTGTTGCATATAAATATGTATCAACACGAAATTCATTTTATATATTTAAACGTTTAAAGATATACTAATTGCATATATCATGAAACAATAAAATTGAGCCAAAAGCTAGACTTGATAAATTCAAAACTTATATGAAATGGCAAAATGATACAAAAAAAATGGCATGCATACGTCAAAATTTTATTTGTGTATTTTTCTTGTGTGAACAAGTATCGAGTATATGCATGGATATCAATATCCGTAGTTTTGATAAATATTACCCCGTATTTTCTTATATAATAAGCTAATAACATAAAAGTTTTTTTATTTTTATTATTATTATTTTTTTTTTGGAAAAAGGTCACTAATAACATAAAAGTTAACCAAGACCTTGAACGGCAATATGTGGTTGGCCAAAAGCTTAGCTGACTTTTATGCTTCATGCTTTAACGTTCTTTCCAAGTACGTATTACTTAATTTTCTTGATATATATTTTAGATGAAGGCACATTTAAGCATATAATAAAAACACTGGCTATGAAGAAAAATACTTTAGCAAAACGAGTGGTTATAATGTTGCTTGTGATTAATATTGTGATGTTTAATCATGTTATTCAAGCAAGTTCTGAATCATTTGTTCCAGATCAAGTTACATTTAATCACTTCTTGTGTTTAGTCATTATTTTCCGTTGATGTTTAGATCATATTGTAACGATGTTTGATGTTACTAGCAATGATTCCGAATTGGCTAAAGTAATGGTATTTTAATTTCAGGTAGTCGTAGAGAGCTTAGAACACGGTCAAAAGCACCGTCTCCTCCTAAACTAAGGCCAAATCTTCAGTTTAATCCCCCTATTATTCTCCGGCATCCCCCTCCACCGCCACGAACACATAAGCTAAATTGAACTCGCCAATTTGGTATATCAATTCTTCCACTGCCACGACCGTCTCTGCTATCATTAGTCCCTTTCCTATCTAGGATATTTGGTTTTTAAAGCATAATAAGTTGTAATAAAAACGGGTTGTTTAAAGTAATGTTTGGATTTTGTTTCGTTATAACGGTTTACCTTGATTTCGACGCATCATTTCTTATTTAACAGCAAGTAATTCGAGATTGGAATAGTTATGTCGCTCTCAACCTATAATAGGTATTCCCGGACTTATAAATTACTTGAATCAAACTTTGTGTAAGAAGAATGATACATGTGGAAGAGTCATCGTTCAATGGATAAAGTTCTTATTCACTAGTTAACATTCTTTTTTTCTTTTCTAAAGACAAAAATACTAATATGCCTACTATATCGACATACTAGGATTATTGATCGTGTATTTGTGTTTATGAGGTTATAGAACACGCAACATGATCTTAACTCTAAACAAAATAGACTTTAAGCTTATGATTCGCTGCACTACCTAACCGAGTCATCCAATGTCAGTGATACTAAATGAGCAGATCATGAAACAGTATACGCCGTAATTGATGCAAAAGCTCCTTACTGTTAGTGACAAAATGAGATTAAACTAGCAAGGAGCTAAACAAAGTACGATGAAGATGATAGGGCATTACAAAGATTAAATAGCCAATCTATCCAACAAGTCATTCCGAAAACGCCAAAAAATTCAAAGGCTAGAATGGGCGTATCAAAATTTTATACTCTAATAAGTAAAGATATTCAATTGATGAATATTATGGTTGGTAGAAAATTCTAAACTTTATGTAATTTGAAAATAGACATCTAGATTGAGTCTAAAGAAGTATTTTAAAATGCATAATACATCCAAAAAACAGTTTTCAAAGTAGCTCAATTTGCTTAAAAACCCATAATCGAATCATTGTTTCATATTCTTCAAACAACTATATGTTTGGTTTTTACTTTCCTTATTAAAAAATTTAGAACCAAACCAATTTATTTTGGTTTAGTTTTAAATTCACTATACTGAAATTTCGATGTTCCGATATTTTAATGCAACTTGGAATTTCCTACTAACATGAGGCAATTATTCATATTACAACAACTTAAATTTCTTGATATACATTTTAAGTGCAGGATTATTTGAGCATATTACAAAAAAATCTATGAAGAAATACACTTTACCTAAACGAGTGGTTATATTTTTTGTCATTCTGATGCTTGATCATGTTATGCAAGTAAGTTCGAATTCATTTCCTCCAAATCAAGGTACAACCATCAATTCTTGTGTTTAATCATAAGGTTTTTTTTACGCTTACATGATACCGTAAAGGTGACTAACTTTGATTTCGACTATACCTAATATATATAGTTGTATTTTCACTTTTTCAGGTACTCGTAGAGAGCTTAGAACGAATTCAGCTTTATATACATTTCATCAAACACATGGTGTGATATTATTCCGTCATCACTTTGTTAAAGATTAAACTCAGATTGGCTAAATACTTCTGAAAATAATAAATATCTTCTTATTTTTAAAAGAGTAACTCACACGGCAACACAAATTATATAGGTTGCTATGAAAGTCCACTATTTGTTCAAATTTAATATTACACATGTCAAATGACATACCTTCCATGAATCGAAGCTCCTCAGCTTCTACAAGTAATGTTTGCCTTCGTACTTGGCAGAAAGGACATAACTTTGTTCAACCTGCAAAATCAAACACGTTTTTAGGGTTCTGCTACAACACAACAAATAATATGTTTTGATTCATACTCATTGGATCATCATTCTCCTATCCAGTTTGGCCTTGAGAGGAAACTGTGTTAGGCTTTGATGCTAAAGTGAGAGGTCTAATTTCTTTGAATGTACTATAATGTAGAGCATCCACTGTGAAAGGTATATGGTTGGGGCGGCCAATATATGATGAGTGGAATAGCGAGGAGTGAAAGATGAACCTGCTTGGTCCACTCAACACATTGGCATAGGAGGTTTGGTTGGTCATCATGGTGGGAGTGTGTTCCTAAACAACTGAAGCCTTCCTTAGAGAGGGAAATGTAGGTTGTTTGGCAGAGCCCCTCCATGGATGGGTTATGGGTTCCTAGTGAAGCCACACACCATTTATGTCTTAGCCATTATGTGTGCTGGTTGAATGGTTATGATGGGAAGGTGATGCGGAAATGTAGCTAGATGGTAGGTGCTTTTTATGGGTGAATTTGGGTCAAGTTGGCATGGTTCATGTTATAGTGCAGCTTGAGCTATTTGAGTATAAATCTGTGTCATCAGATATTGGTTGCAGAATTCCTTTGAGGTCTGATATTGGATAGGATAAC
This sequence comes from Artemisia annua, assembly GCA_014162995.1. Taxonomy (NCBI): domain Eukaryota; kingdom Viridiplantae; phylum Streptophyta; class Magnoliopsida; order Asterales; family Asteraceae; genus Artemisia; species Artemisia annua. The sequence goes on from LBNU01017897.1 coordinate 136,571, forward strand.
ATGTCTTGTTTGTTCTTTAGTATATCACTGGATGAAACATGTTCATACCAATTTCTGTGAGAATTGTATTGTAATTGTCATTGTTGATATTAATATAAACATTCACCTTTTGCGCACAAAAAAAAAAAAGAATAAAAGGAAAAAAAAAAAAAAAAAAAAAAAAAAAAAAAACTGTTTTGATTCAAAAGAGTTTTGACTGAAAGTGTTTTAATCGATGTTTTGAATCGGTGTGTTTGATAATGGTGTTTTGATATTGAGTGTTTGAGAAGCTTTTGTTGATTACGATTGAAACCGATTGAATGTTGTTTAATGCTTTACAAAAATAGGTTAGTTAATTGATAACTGATTGACATTTAATCAGAGTTGTAAAACATATATGACTTATATTACAAAACCGATTGAATGATAAGTTTGTTTAAGTTGACTTTGTTATTGTTTCCTTGAAAAAAAGGCTTAGTTGTGTTGTACAATTTACCTTATTGATGGAAGTCCACGTCAGAATATTAATTGGTTTTTTAATGCATATACTTCATTGTACTTGTACAAAAGATTATTTTATTATATAGTATAGATAGATAAATCGTTTCCTTTCCTTTCCAAATGTCATATAAGTAAATTTCAACATTTCAAACAAGTCAATTTCAACATTTCAAACGGCATGACAACATTTCAATTTCAACATTCCAAACGCGGCTACCTTGACCATTTTTCAACATTCATTTTTTTAACATTGACCATTTTTCTTCTACATGTAGCAAAGATAAATATAATGTAAACTTAAAACAAACTACACAGTTAATTATTTGATTAGAAACTTTTTGTCACACGGTTTACCAAACTTTGAATGAATTTTTTTTATTATTTGAATAAAACTCAAAAATTAATAGCACACGGCTTTTATAACATGGTTTACCGAACTTTAGAAATTAACTAGCACAACTACAATGGCAACTTATTTTATCACACCATTACATGATTCTTATAAAAGGTTTATGTCTTTTCTTGAAATCTTAAATATTGAAACTTAAATTAATATAGTTTTTCTAAATTACCTCTAAGTATCCCTTCAACTTGGCAACTTTTCAAAAACTTGACAACTTATATTATGTTTTATCTTGATCAATTTTAAACTTGACAACTTTTCAAAAACACACACTATATTAATTTTAAAAAATACACGATTTGTATTTTAAAAACACATACTTTGCATCAAGAGTCGAACCAGACTCGCAATTTCGCAAGTATAATTTTGTCGCCATACACCATCGCTTTGCGCGGGTATTCGTCTATTAGTATAAAAATAATGAATATTTAAAATGAAATGCAGCGGCGAGAAGAAATTTGGATCCAAGTAATATTTTATCAAGACCTTCAAGTGAACTGCAACTTGTGGAGGGCTATATTCTTCAAGTCAACCATTTGGTTTCTTTATGTGACTTCATTTTCTTGACGCGTATGTACCACATTTGGTTTCCTTATGTGACTTCATTTTCTTNAAAAAAGACAATGAAGAAAAACATTTTAGCTAAACAAGTGGTTATACTATTGCTTGTGATTCTTATGCTTGATCATGTTATTCAAGCAAGATCGAATTTATTTGATCCAAATCAAGGTACACCCCAAGCCTTGCATTCTTGTATTTAACCGTTAATCCTGTACCACTTTATGTAAATTATATTGTAACAGTGTTACTAACAGTCTAACATTGATTACGAGTTCACATGGAGTCATTGTAATTAAATTTCAGGCATTCGTGGAGAGCTTAGAACTCAGAAATCAACGCCGCCTGCTCCTAGGCTAGGGAGACCACACATATGGATAGTTCAAGTTCCACCACCACCGACACATGAGCTAAGTCTTCCATCGCCGCCATAAACCCCAAGGCTTGCTTTTTTTGAATTACGATTTATATTTTGAAGTTCCTTTATTGTATACGATCTTTTATATTTTAATGAAAGTAAAATTTTCAACTTTTTTCTCAATACATTTTATATATTGGTTATAATCAAAATCAGACAATTGGTTACGATAAAACTGGTTGGAGTAATAAGTAATGTTTGGATTTCTATTTGTTGTAACATTCTTGTACCTAGCTAGTCTTTTCAGTTGATCGATACGGCTATAGATCTGGTCGGATTACTCAAACAGTATGACATTGAGCTATACAAAAATTGAACATGCTAAATGTGGTCTTTAATAATATATGTTATCAAACTGAATAAAACTTATGAACGTTTGAGTACTAATAATTTAAAATGAAACTAAGAGCATTAGCAACAATAACGTGGGTTATAAAATAACTCAGCGCCACGTCAGCTTTAACACAATAACTCAACACCCACATCAATAACTCAGTAATAACTCAGCTTTAACACATTAACTTCAACTATTTTCAAATTCAACCCTCAACTAAATCTAATATTTCATTTAATACTTAACAAAACACAACTTATATATTAATAACTAAAATTTAAACATACATTAAACAAACTACAGCAAACATTAAACATAAAATACGATAATTAAACGTAAACCTACGATAATTAAACCTAAAACTACGCATTAGTAAAACGAGTCATCCGAGACCCAACCCTCGTCGCTCGAAGCACTCGAATCGTCATCACTAGTTGACACACGGGGCAATCCATGTGCCATTTGATATAGACACCAAGCTTCTCTCCGAGCCCGTTTACCAGCCCAGTACTCATCATGAGCTTTTCTCTCCTCGGCTTCCTCAGCCTCAACCCTCAACAACTCTTGAATGTCTTGGGCGTACAGTTCATCTTCGGTCAATGCCTGTGGTGGTGGATTGTTTGGTGGTGGATTTGTGGAGGTGGATTGCATAAAGATGGAAACAAAACTTCCGGTGGAGTGTTTTGTGGTGGAGTGTTGTACTGGAAATAGGGAAACAAATCTTGCGGTGGATTGTTGGCTTGTTGATTGTCTTGTGGGAACACGGGGAAGAGTTCTTCGGGAGGGGTGTTGTAAACTGAACCGTTATCTGGTGAATTGTTATTTGCCATTAGTTTGAGAGATGAAACTTGTGATTTGTGTATGAGTATTGTGTGATTTGTGTGTGTTTTTGGAAGAACTGGGCAGGGTTATTTATAGGGCACTTTGGAGACATTCAAATTCAAAATTTAGCCCGCTCATGAATTTGAATTTGAATTCAAACGTTTAGCCCGCCCATTCAAATCCACACGTTTTGTACTGCACATTTATTTTATTATTAAATATGTACTGCAAAGTTTAATGCACACGTTTTTTGGTTTTTTTATATTTGAATTTGAATTTCAAATTATCCCGCTCACATGTTCAAATTTTGAATTTCAACTTATCCCGCTCACATGTTCAAATTTTGAATTTTAAACTTTAATACACCCCTATAAATAGCATATATTACCTTCCAATTTTTCACACACTTCACTTTCTAAACTAAAATTCACAATGGCAAATCGTTGGACACTTGAAGACGAATGCTTGCTAGCCGATATGTGGAAAAATGTTCATGAGTTCCATGAGTCGGAAGGCAGTTTTTGGACAGTCGTAACACGAAGATTTAATGAACAATCAGATGGTCCGCACCGTACCAAGAGCCAAATAACGAGTAAGTGGTCACGGTTGAACGCTGAATGTCAAGTATTTCATGACATTTTCTTGAATTTGCAGCCTACACGTGAACCAGATGTTCGTATTGAAGACGCATTAAACGTGTACAGAGAACGCCATGGGCATCCATTCCAATAATTTCAGGTTTGGTTGATCTTGAGAAGAGACTATTTCTGGAACCGATACCGGGATTAATGGCTTTGTATTACTGTTTCGTGTGTTGCTTTATGTTAAGTATTTCCGCGTGGTCTTGTATGATGTAACTTTAAGTTTAAGTTTAAATAAAATGCTTAACGGCTAGTTTCTCGATTAAAATTATCTAACGGCTAGTTCTAACGGCTAGTTTCTCCATTAAAATTATCTAACGGCTAGTTTGTGTATAAATATCAAAAAACAACTCAAACTAAATTTCACACACACACTATGGCTAACCAACCAGCTCAAGTGCAAACAAGAATACTTACCCGATTACGCAATGAACAAGAAAATGAACTTAAGTTGATTAACAAATTGTTTGGTGAGATAGCTCGTATTATTCGACAGAGGGAGTCTCGTGCTCCAGAGGTCGAAATGTTACGTGAGCTGCCTCAAGACCATCCAATAGTCATGGTCGGTCTACAAACCCTTTTAAGAAATGATGAAACAGATTTGGAACTTCAAGCCATATTGAAAATGGTCAGGGAACAAGTGTTGCAAGTTTGGGAAGAAAAGTCACAACTCATCGATAATTACAAGTCTATTTAAATTGTATCGTTATTTATCGTTTCGTATGTTTTCACTTTCGTGTATTGTATTTGAAATTCAATGAATCGTTTCGTTATTTTACTATACCGTTTAAGAAATAAGGGGGTCTTTTGTAATTTTCAAAATCTTAAGTTCAAAATATATAAAAGTTCATAGGGGTGAAAAGTGTAAAAAAAATTTTTTTTTTAGCAAAACACACCTTAACGCGGCGTTAAGGGGTTAACGCGAGGCGTTAACGCAGCCTTAACGCCGTAGGCTGCAACAAGTAACGCACAATAACGTGCGTTATTGGACCCAATAACGCAAAATTGCGTTAACGTTGCACATGCTCTAATAAGCTGATACTAATTAAGTGTTGCATATAAAAATGTATCAACACGAAATTCATTTTATTTATTTAAACGTTTAAAGCTATTACTAATCGCATATATCGTGAAACAATAAAATTAAGCCAAAAGCTAGCTAGACTTGATAAATTCAAAACTTAAATGAAATGGCAAAATGATACAAAAAAATGGCATGCGTACTTCAAAATTTTATTTGTGTATTTTTCTTGTGTGAACAAGTATATCGAGTATACGCATGGATATAAATATCAGTATTTTTTTGATAAATATTACCCGTATTTTCATATATTTTTTTTCGAAAAACAACTTTTATAACCAAGCTCTAACAAGGAGCTAGAGCCACATCACAAAAATTACAAAGAGTTTAACGCCAACATAGGGCTTTGTAAGAAACCTATCCAATTGCATCTCAACTTTTTATTCCTATTGGACATCCAAAAGAAAGCTTGAGATACGATGAAATCGAAGATCAAAGCCTTCTTAGGGTTGTTGACGCCAAAAACCATCTCATTTCGGAACCTCCAAATACTCCAAGCCGCAATGATCACAACGTTGTACAATCCCGTATTTTCATATATAATAAGTTAAGAACATAAAAGTTAACCAAGACCTCATGTGAACGAGAATATGTGGTTGGCCAAAAGCTTAGGTGACTTTTATGCTTCCTGCTTTAACGTTCTTTCCAAGTAAATTACAGAATTTTCTTGATATATATCTTAAGTGAAGCAACATTCAAACATATAATAAAAACACTTGCAATGAAGAAAAATACTTTAGCAAAACGAGTGGTTATAATATTTCTTGTGATTAATATTGTGATCTTTAATCATGTTATTCAAGCAAGTTCTGAATCATTTGTTCCGGATCAAGGTACATTTAATCACTTCTTGTGTTTAGTCAATATTTTCCGTTGATGTTTAGATCATATTGTAACGATGTTTGATTTTACAAGCAATGATTCCGAATTGGCTAAAGTAATGGTATTTTAATTTCAGGTAGTCGTAGAGAGCTTAGAACACGGTCAAAAGCACCGTCTCCTCCTAAACTAAGGCCAAATCTGCAGTTTAATCCCCCTGTTATTCTCCGGTATCCACCTCCACCGCCACGAACACATAAGCTATATTGAACTCATCAATTTGGTATATCGATTCTTCCACCGCCATGATTGTCTCCATTGTCATAAGCCCCCGTAGGGTTTCTTATCTTGGATGTATGGTTTTTGGATGTAACATATAATATTTTAAAGCATAATAAGCTGTAATAAAAACGGGTTGCTAAAAGTAATAAAATAGACTTTAAGCTTATGATTCGCTTGAACTACCTTACTTAGTCAATATCCAACGTAAGTGATACAAAATGCACGCAACATGAAACAATATACTTCGTAATTGATGCAAAAGCTAGACTCTTTAAATCCTATATTCAAGGAAATTGGCAAAATGATACTCGTATTTTTACTTTTGTTTTTTTCTTGGGTGGACAAGTATCGAGCATGCATGGATATCCATATTATTTGAATGTTAAAAGATATCCGTGTAGGATATCCGTATTTGCTGAAGTTTATCGTATTTTTTAGTACCAACATAAAGGTTGACCAACATGTTGTTGGCTAATTTACGTAGTTAGTGAAAATTTTTAAATTTGTGCAATTTAATAATAAAACAAAAAAAGGTATTTTAAAATGCATAATACATACAAAAAACAGTTTTCAAAGTAGCTCAATTTGACTAAAAAACCATAATCGAATCATTTATTTATATTCTTCAAACAACTATATGTTAGGTTTGTATCTTTCCTTATTAAAAAATTTAGAAGCCAATTTATACTGATTTAGTTTTGAATTCACTGTATTGAAATTTCGATGTTCCGATATTTTAATGCAACTTGAAATTTCCTAGCTACGAACATGAGGGCGGCTTACATATTACAACAACCTAAATTTCTTGATATATATTTCAAGTGAAGGAACATTTTGAGCATATTACAAAAACACTATGAAGAAATACACTTTACCTAAACGAGTGGTTATATTGCTTGTCATTCTGATGCTTGACCATGTTATGCAAGCAAGTTCGAATTCATTTGATCCAAATCAAGGTACAACCATCAATTTTTGTGTTTAATCATACTTTTCTGTCGACGTTTACTTGATATCGTAAAGGTTTTACCAACATTGATTCCGAATATAATATATATAGTTGTATTTTCACTTTTTCAGGTAGTTGTAGAAAGCTTAGAACGAAAAAATTAGCGCCACCTTCTCCTAAGGCAGGTCCAAATATTGGGTTTATTCCACCCGAGAATCCGCCACCAATTTTTTCTCCACCTCCACCGCCACTGACACATATGTTAGGTCGATCTCATCATCTTGGTATAGGAGTTCTTCCACCACCATAAGCCCCCGGGGATTGGTTAATCAGAATTTCGGGTGTTTGGATATTATAATATAATTATTTTTGAAAATCGATATTGTAATATATATTAATAAAACGGGTTGTTTGAAGTAATGTTTTTATGTTTGGATCTTCTGTTGTATTACTCCATGCATGATGAAACAATGATGTGTACAACTATTACAAAAATGATATAAATGAATCAATTAGTTTCAAAACAAGTAGTCTCACACAACATCATGTTACTCTAGCAAGTCCCTATTTGTTTGATCCACATGATGTACATCAAGGTAATCATCACTTCTTGTGCTAAATATTGTTATGGAGTTACTATTATTGATTTTAAGCTTACCTAATGTTATTGCATTCTCAGGTAGTCGTAGAAAGCTTAATTATAACGCGGCTATATAGTCACATGCAGTAGTGGGTAGTGAATGACCCGCAATCCGGCTCATTTGAGGTTTTCTCCACTCCACCTTTGCCACCACTGTCACGTAGCTATTTTGCACATGGAATATTTGTATAGGAGTTGTTTCACCACCATCAAAAAGCGTTTAAAGCCCATAACCCACCGGGTCGCTTAATCAGGCTTTCATGTGCTTGGATTTCATATAATCAAAAAAGAGTTTGTTTGAACCAATGTTTAGACATCTTTGTGTTGTAAACTTACAATACGTATAAGAAAGTATTTGTTGTTTTGCCACCTCTATCTCTGCATGTAGTGCCACCTCTATCTATCATAATGACTTTTAGTCATTGACCATTTCCCTATGTTAAAAAAACATGAAAGTCAACTATACATGTAGTAGGTTTTATTTGGCCAAAAAACTTAGTTTCTATAGTCTATACCATGAAGACAAGCTTAGTTCACCTTGTTACAAGATCAATATCTTCACTTCTTGTTCTTGTTTTAGTTCTTGATGGTCTAAGCGGCTACTCTCCAGGTATAAATAAATGATTTACATTGATGGTATTCGGTATTATTTTTTAGATAAAAAAATAATTTACAACTTATTATATCATGTTTATTTGTGGCAAGTTTGTGGCTGCGATTGTTATAGAGAATCAATAAGATGTATTCAAAGTTGGCAACGAGGGACAATACATGTCGATAGTAATAGATGGTTGAGAAGGTTGAAATCGCCACCACCACCGCTCGTGTGGAGTACCACGCTCATCGTTACACCAACACAACAAACTGCATAATGCCTGCAAGGCCGTAAATCTTCATTGCACCTTTAGTTTACTTGCATAGCTACATGATTTATGTGCATCAAAACTTGTATACTTTCTTCATCTTGTTCTATGTTTTGTTTTTTGTGTTTTGGGTTTTATCAAACCTGCCATGAGTAGCATTGCGGAAAATGGTCAATAAACAACTTTATTATTGTCAATAAAACTTGCTTGTATTTCAAGGTGTCAATGAGGAATTTGAGTTTGATTTGTGTACAGTTTATTTTTTGCGGCCAAATGTGACTTTCTAAGTGGGAAATCTGTCCTAAAGTCATAAAGATATGTAAGGCATCATCGTTTACACAACATATCATCATAAATTAGGTTTATTTTTATTTGATATCGTACAAGAAATATGTTTGGTCACAAACTCACAATTGCAAGGTAAGCAGCGAAACATAAAGTCAAAAAGAGGAATAGAAACATTTTGAATGGATACGGTTTTCCTCTTTTCATATCAAGCTTAAAAGTCATGGCAGGAAGTATTTTTGTTTTAGTAGGCATCTAATGTTATCTTATGAGTAGTAGTTTATTTTCTTGTTTAAAGAATAGGAAGTGTCTTGTTATATAAGCTTTTCCGCCTATGTAACGGGCTGAGATATGAGAATTCACTCATATCTTTTGTACTTAAATGTTTTTTGGAGTAATATATTTACCGGGTCTTTTAACCTTTTACCAAAAAAAAAAAAATGTTGTATAAAATGTGCCAACTTTTACTCCAAACAATCGACTATATTATGTGTGCTACTTGCTAACATTCCTAATTAACAATGTGATAGCAAGGAAATAAATCAGATTAATTAGCTCATGCTTCTCTAGATAAAATCTTGATTACGCATATGTGTTTCTTATAAAGAATGTGGAAGAGAAACAATCTTAAAGTGGTTACCTAAACCTCCTCAAAATGTGGGCTTTAAATGAATTGAATTTGTGTGGTGGTAACCTCGTAAATTAGTCAACCAAAAATTCAAAAATCAGTGTTACCATGAAAACTCTCAGTAGCATGCTTGGGTCGTAGTGGATTATATATTATACAAGGGAAAAGGTCCTAGCTAGAAATGTTTGTTATTACGTTTCAAAGTGTTAGGTTTAGATTCGCATAGTCAGTTTCCGTTTATGGAAAATTGCATATATACCAGCTAAAACTCAGATACTTGCATGTTTCCTCAAAATACAAGTTTTTAATGCATGATATACAATGCAAGTTAAGCATCTTTTGGGTATATACGCAAATATGTAAGTTTTAATGGGTATATATGCAATTGTCCTGTATTGAATCTAGATAATCTCAATCATTGAACTTATTTATTGATGGATAAACCAAATGATCTGTCTAAAATTAAATTTTTACTAGGGCATCGTTAACCTGGTTGATAAAACTTGAGATCTAGCTAGATTTAAATGTTTGTAAATGTTATCATCTATATAATTATCAACTACGAAATACATAGAGTTAAAGGTATGTGTTTATATAAAATGCATAATTCATATGAGTGTTGTGAGATGGATAAATATATAGTATGAAGATAAAGAGGCTACCATACACACATATTTGAAAACACCTTAGCTCTGGTGTGAAATTTGAGAAATCATCAAAAGCGCAATTTGAAGCCTTGACTCATTTTTTTACGATATTTTATACATAGAAATGTTACTACTATTTAGTTAATTAGAAACAAATTACTCGTGATTTAAAGTTTCGAAAATATAACTTGTAATTCATATTATTTGCGAAATATCATATAAATGTCAAAGTTTTTAATCAACTTACAAAATTTAGTGAATCTACACTAACATAACTATTGTGCGTTAAGTCCACTTTTAGGTGTATTTAGTTAGGCCTTTTTATCATTTTCCATCAACTTAAACCATGAAATTAAATTAAAAGACGATATAATTTAAGCTTAATAAACTGTCTAGGCTATAAATTATTAACATATATTATAACAAAATTAACAGCTATTTGATTCTCAATCTAACTATATACAACTCTCTTTGACCTTGTCTTCTAATATTAAGGTTCAATTAGACAATACCACCTGCTCTTTACAGAGAATCAAATTTTGGTGCTTTATGTTATCAAGTTGACGTCGTTAATTATTAATTTGCATGTTTTGGAATAGCAAAAGACATCAACTTTATCTTATAGTTACTTAAGGCTAACCATTCTCGATCTAGGGCCTCTACCACTGGTGTGTTGCATATTATCCAACTTTAAGGTCTCTAGCAGTCATGGACAGGGGCGGCTCAACCTTCGCGGAGGCCTAAAATGAAGCCATAAAACGGGGCCTTTTTATAAAAGTTATTTGCCGAAAAATTGTTTATAAGAAATTTACCTTTCTAGCTTTTTTTGATGCGAAATCTTTATTATTTTTTTAAAATCAATATCGTATAATATATCATTTTCAATCGATAAGTGAGCCAATCCATTTAATCTTTCTTATGACATTTTTGATCTTAAATAAATTTTATTCAACTTTAGTTTTGAAAAGCTTCTTTCCGCCGAAGCAACTGTCACCGGAAAGGGGCCTTTAACATTTATACAAAAATGGGCCTATTGGGTTCAAATTACTACAACTTGTAGACATAAATATTAGAAAGAAAAGAGGCCCAAATCCTTGACTATTTAACATTTATCGGCTATTTGAAGTTTTAGATAATTGAATCTCTAAAGATGACGGTGTAAAAACATGTGAGTGACTATATATAATATAATGTTCCTGAAAATCGGGGGCCTTAAAAAATCAGGGGCCTAAAGCGGTTGCTTTACTTGCTTTATCATTGAGCCACCCCTGGTCATGGACGTGCAACTATGATGTGAAGCATGATATAGTTATCGACCTTCAAATCATTCTCCCTTCACTTCATAGTTGCACGTCCTTTTCGCCCTTCACATCCACTACTAGAAAAAATGCCATTAGCAACAATTATTTTAACAACCATAGACAAATCGTTGCTAAATTGTGCATTTAGCATCTAATTTTAACAACAAAATTGTTAACAAAGTTGCTATTTTTTTTAGCAACAAAAAAGTTAATTTGTATTTTTACAAATGACCATAAATATTTGTTGCTAATTTAGCAACGACTAAGCGAATTTTGTTGCAATCTAAAATTAGCACCGGTCGAATTAGCAACTAACACCAACTGATGCTAATTCGACCGATGCTAATTTGAGAATGCAACGAAATTGCATTAGTCATTGCTAAATTAGCAACAAATATTTATAGTCATTTGTATAAATAGCAACTAATTTTTTTGTGGCTAAAAAAATTGCAACTATGTTAACAATTTCGTTACAAAAATTAGATGCTAAATACACAATTTAGCAGCGATTTCTCTATTGTTGTTAAAATAATTGTTGCTAATAGCATTTTTTCTAGTAGTGATCATAGTTGCACGTCCATGACTTCTAGATTGTCAAGGCGAGAGCAAACATAATGGTTATTTAACAGTCTTAGTATGATTAAAAGTTGGATGGGTTCAAGGTTGCAAAAATCACGAATCGGTAGTCGGGCGGTCGACCACCTTGTAGCTTGTAATCGGTGATTAATCGGATTGGCATTTTTGGCAAATTTTGGGTATTTCCGCCATGGTTTGTGTATTTATAGCGAGTTTTATGTATTTTTGGCAAGATATTTTCTAAAAAACAACTTGTAATAGATTTAAACAGTTACTATACGTGATCATTGATCAAAGTAAGTTTACGGTGAGTTTTAACTACTTCCGGCAAGATTTGTAGGTTTTCGGTAAGTTTGAACACCATTGACCGTCGTTGACCACGGTTGACCTATTTGTTTGACCCAGTTACATAAATCGGAAAGGTTGATGGCCCTGTATCACCTAGGCGGCGATTAATCGGTCTTATAGACTTTTTTGGCAACACTGGATGGGTTATTCATACTGCATTGCTTTTTCGTAAAAATTGAGTATGTATTTTGTGTCACTTGATTTTTTTTTTTCCTTTATTTTTTCTTTGTTGTCTTTTCATACATTTTTTTTGTAACTTGCATATAATTAAGCACCCTTAAAAGTTAAAAAGAATATAAGACGATGCAAAAAAGTCCAACGTTAGATGTTTCTTTTGAAATGATGTAGGGTCACAACCATCTATTTATGTAAAATCATTAAAGACGTTTTGAGTTAGATTTTTCTATTTATGACAACATAAATGTAGACATGTAGTTAGGTTTAACATTCATAGCATTTATATCTACCATGTACTTTGTTGACAGCTCAATAACCCATGTTCGCAAGCCAAAACTACTAATTTTAGTTTACAGAAACCCGTCACGTAATTCAAATAATCGTATAACTTTTACGTTTTCTTTTGCACGATTCGACTTATTTATACGCTAGTAAAATCAATTGGCCTCATTTAGTTACTCATCCAAAACTGAGTAAATTGCTATTAGTTCTGTAATTTCATTTTTATATTCTAGTGGTGATTGTCGCTACAATTTGCGATATTTTCTTTTTATATGATGTTGACAAATGTTAACGCATATGTAACACGAATACTACGTTTACTCAACACTGCCGATATCCTTACGTCAAAACATTTTTAAATTTGTGACAAATCAAGAATTTCCAGTCGAAATTTGTACAAGTGAGAAGTATAACATTGGTTTTTCACTTACTTCTATGATACCAAAATGTTAATTTTATGAAAGAAATCCGGAAAATATATACACAGTGATGAAACCAGGGAGTGTCCCACAGTGTCACGAGACCCTGAATAAATTTTGTTTTGCAGTGTTAACTTTTGTAAAAAGATCCGGCTTTTCCTAATTGCACGCACTTCAAGAAAATATGCACACTTATTGCACGTCTCTTTAAAACCTGGTTCTAGTCAGTATATACACAAACTTATCCTAAGCGAAAAGTGATGTGCATACTTCTAATAAGTATATTCATGATGATCTCAGTGATATCGTCACTAAGAATCCATTTGGTTCGCTTATGGATGAGGTGACCAATTCTGATATGGGGCCTGAGGTTGGGGTGACACAAGGGGAGCAAAGTGGTCATGCTATGGAGATTGATAGTGACAATGAGGTTGATGAATCTATTGAGGTTGGTAAACCAAGTACCCCTATCGTCGAGAAAATTGATAAGCTTGAAAAGCTCATTATTGATGGGATAGGAACGCTTGTGGATGATAATGGGAAACCTGTTCCGGTGGTTGAGGGGATTAAGAAGGGTAATCCTTTCTCTAAGGTAGGTAATGTGGTTGTATCTGATAGTGATGATGAGGTTCTTGAGCCAGACGATCCTATGAGTAGTTACCTGTCATCAGCTGGAGGACAAAACGAGCTTGAAGGTTATTTTTCTGATGATTACGCTGCCCAGGTTCTTGATTTACCTGGGCAATTGGAGGAATTTAACAAGATGTTTGATTTTAAGGTCCAAGGCAAGTCGAGGAAGTAATATGCGATGTTGATTCGTGCATGTTTTTTTTCCTTTCATGGTTGTTCTAGTTTTTCGTAGCTAGTTGTTCATTTATGGCTTGTCATAAATGTTCTAGTGGTTGTTCAAGCGTTTGCTTGAGGTTAATGTGGTATTTCAGCCACATTCCATTGTACTTTAAACGTTTATTGGTTAATATATTTTACCAGGGTGGAGATCCCTTTACCCAAAAAATATATATATATATATATATATATATATATATATATATATATATATATATATATATATATATATATATATATATATATATATATATATGCCATATTAATCCATGCTAACGCTGCATTGAAATTTCTAGGGGCCGTGTGGCAGTGTCCCCCACAAGAATTTATTCTTCACCTATCTTTTTCATATAAAGGACCATTTGAATAAATATCATACAAGGGATCCAGCTATTGTTATGAAGACAATTCTATACCCAAAGCGAATAGCTCTATTGCTAGTAATTTTGTTACTTGATCATGTCTTTCAAGCAAAATCTGCTTCATTCGAATCACCTCTAGGTAAACTTATTAACTCGCTTTTTTACTTATTTTGTATCCACTTTGGTAAATTAGTATTCTATTTGATTGAAACCTAATAGATGAATTGAGTTAAAGAATAATAGATTAGTCAACCGGGTTGTTTCTTTTAAACGTGTCTATATTTTAAGATGATCACTTATGTTTTTCTTAACAAAGTTCGAGTCATTACCTTCGGCGCAAATAACCTTAAAGTGGTCACGTCACTGTCAACTTATTATTATGTTATTTTTTTCTTTAAATGTACTAAGTTTGAGCAGTTTGACGGGTTCTAACACGATTGACTAATCAAGCAAAAGATTTATGACTATAGCTACTATATCAATTCAAAGAAAGCATTAAAAGCTCGATACGAGTTTTAGGACATTATATATGATGTCCATCGTTAAATTAGATGAACCAATTAGTCGCTGTCAGCTTATAATCTGGTATTCTTTAAATTTTCAAAGACTAGTTCACCTTATTTGTTTTAGGGTTTTACATAAGTCGAAACTGAAGTTATTAGTTTAACCGATTTATTATTACACTTGACGAATGATGCAAAATTTAATTTACAGGAGATATATATTTCGGTCGAAGCAGAATGCTAAGAAAGCTTCCAAAACCGCCACCAGCGCCTAAGCTCAGCCAAGGTCCGCATTATAAGTTCGTTCATCCACCACCGCCGCCGCCTCCGTGCTTACCAATACATGCAACATATCCAAGTTTTCGTACAGTACGTAAGCTATCACCACCCGCGCCAAAGCTAAGCAAACCTAGAAATTTCCGTATATTTTTTTCACCGCCGCCATCACCACCGCCTTCACCGTCACCACCAACGCTTACACCACCGGCACCTGTGAAGAAACCACCTACAAACTGTGACCTCCCACGACCACCGCCAGGACGTGCTTAGTGCTGACATGCACTATTTATCTATGTACTTTCATGATAAAATTGAATTTATTCTTTAGTAGAATAATACAAGCTAGCATGTAAATTTTTTTTACTAGTAGAAGTGAATAAAACATTTGATTTATAATTTTTACTAGTTAAAGTATGCAAACTTGGATACACCGCGGATGGTGCTAACAGAGTAACATGTATGCATGTGCATCAGTGCATGATCTGTCACTCAAGTATATCCGTCTTTGTGCATGTTCATAACGTAATGTTTGTGAAATCGAAAATGTTATTTTTGGCAGATAATATATTAGATCACGGTTTAGTATTAAGGTTCCACTCGTGATCTTTTAAGGTTCGAGTTTCATGCATTTATGTTGTTCCTACTTTACAATTTTGTTTTGTTGCTTCAAAGACGGTAAAGGCCACGAAAATGTAACTAACTTGTTATTATTATTATTTTTTTTTTAGTATAGCTATATCTTTATCTATTTTTTATATTATAAATATCATATTTTTGAATTATGTCTATTGTATGTATCTTATAACCATTTTGCCCCTTACCTGTTAATAGGAGTATTATAAATAAGAAGGGTAAATTGTTATAAAATACATACGATAGACGAAATTTAAAAGTATGATGCATATAATAAGAGAAAATAAAAATAACTATACAACAAAACAAAAAATAACAAGTTGGTTACATTTTCGTGTATTTGCACTTTAAACAACCTGTTAGACAATTCATTGGTAGTAAAATCATTTTTCATAGACAACATATATATAGCTAGTGGTTGAATGTTTTGTTTAATAAATTCCTAAATAGAAATATCAAATAACAAGTATTAGATTCGAGATCCAACGATTCACACCTCACTTTCATCACCACCATGATTATGTTTTCAATATTTAAGGTTCAATCAGACAGATCCCATGTTTCAAAGTTTTGTCTCTTCCTATAATCAAGTTTGACTTCTTTAGTTTTAGTTTTAGGTCAAGTGACTGCATTTCTAAAGAGAAATGATTTGCACATTTTGTGGATTGACTGAGACACTCATTATGTGCATTAAATACTTATACATCATTAAATATTTTGCTTCAACTGTTTGTATCTTAAGTATGCAAATAAATTATAATAGTGTGCAAATCATTAGTCATTTCTAAAGCAAAACAATCAAACTATAAAATGGAAAAATAATAATTATTGAGTATATATATATATATATATATATATATATATATATATATATATATATATATATATATATATATATATATATATATATATATATATATATATAGTGTAACTTTCTTACGAGAACCTCTTTTATCTGCAAGAACTGCGAGAACCACCTTTTAGCCATTAAATTTGTTGATCAATGGCTCAGATGTCTTGTGCCATAAATGTAATAAAGTGAAACACTATGTTAACATTTGAAAATGGTCGGAGGGCATTTTAGGGATTACAAATGGGCAAAATATTTATTAATGTACTGAACTTGTCACTTTTGTGACTTCCGTGTAACGAATAAAAAATTTTTCTTTTATGGGTACTAAACTTTCATTTTTTGGTCTTTTTATGTACTTTTGGACATTTTTGCCCTTGGATTTTTAAAAAACGGAGGGGCAAAAACGTCCAAAAGTACATCAAAAAGACCAAAAAATGAAAGTTTAGTACCCATAAAAGAAAAGTTTTTTATTCGTTACACGAAAGTCACATTTGTGGCAAGTATGATGCATTAATAAATATTTTACCCATTACAAATTGTCCCATGTTTTTAGTATTACAGTAATTATCAGTTTTTATTTTAACCTAATTAACACTTTCTCTCATAAACCGCCTCTCCATTTTTTTTATTCCATCTCCTCCCTCTTTCTTCTCCAATTTTAATTAACCTAATCAATCTTACTTTCTCTCTACAAAAAAAATGCCGCACTATTGTTTTCTTCTCCACTCCGCCTTTCTGTACACTGAAAATCATTAAAGATTGGTGATGATTATGATGGATGATCTATAAAAAACGTTTTCATGTGTGTTTAAAAAAAACGTTTACATGTATCGCATTCTTCTCGATCCACTAATATTGGATTAAGACGATGGAGGTTTTTTGTATACTGATCATGGATTCGTCTTGATGTCGGGTAAGTGTTGCGTGTTGTTTTTCGTTTCTTTTAAAGATCAATGATGTGTTGTGATTAAACTCTTAAGATCTTTAAAGATCTATGCTTAAGTTTAATGGATCTGATATCGTATGAGTTTATCAATGATGTGTATTGACTGTTGTGGTTGAGTGGTGTTTGTAGACTATCATTTACTATTGATCATCATTGAAACAATAAAATTTCGTTACTGGCCTGTACGTTGCATAATATTCTTAAGTAGCCAATTAGCAATAAAGAACTTTTTGTTTATCAAAGTGAAAAGCTATTGAAGAAAAGGTTATTACTTTCACGTGTAATAGGAGCCATAAGGTTTGATTTATTTAATTTTTCTTCCTATGTTTTTTTAGCATATTTTGGTTTACTATTTTCTTGTTTCAGGGTTCTTAGTCATCATAATCTATCTTTTAAAGGATTTTGTATATTGGTTTAAGGAACAAATTAGAATTAACTGATATATAGATTACATGGAGTCTTGGTATGAGAAAAGAGGGTCTCGATAAGAAAAAACTAAACATTGTTTTTGATGTAAATAAAAAGTTTTGATTTGAAAAACTAAAGCCATTTTTTACTAACAAGTTATTGTTCTTACTGATAATGTGTTGGATTAATGGTCATTATAATATTATATGGTTTCAAAGCTTATTCATATATGTTTTGTGTTTGGATTGTAAAACATATATGTTTTGAAAAGATACATATACGTTTACGTATAAAACGTATATGTTTTTTGTGTTTGGATTACAAAACATATATGTTTTGAAAAGATACATAAATGTTACATATAAAACATATATGTTTTGTGTTTTGGATTATAAAACATATATGTTTTTTGTTTATGATTAAAAAACATGTTTAAATCATTAGTTTAATATACACAAGATTGTGCATATGCGTTATGCTAGTTGTTGTGATTACTTTTCGTTTCTTATTTGTATTTGGTTTAATTGTTTTCGTCCATGCTTGTTTCAGATTGATTGATGAAGATGATGATATCATTTAAGACCGGGAAGTGGATGAACACGATTATACATGAAAATAATTTGCGACTTTTGGAGATATATGATTATTGCATGTGTTTTTGAACTTGTAATCAAGTAAAATGTAACATTTAAGTATATCAATCTTGTTTTTCTTTTTATAATGATTTATGTTCTTTAATTTGTGTTTCAAACTTTCAAAAAAATAATGATTACGTAAAAAATATTGGTAGGTTGATTAAAAAAAAAGTGTTAGCTTAAAAAAAAAACATGTATGTACCTTGACTATTTGGAAAAAAAAAACATGTATGCACTTTGACTAATTAAAAACATGTATTGTAACACCCCCAAATTTGTGATTTAGCAGCGGAAAAGTAATTTGGGTGTTACGGGGAGGATCGAAATCATTTTCACATAAAACAGCTTAAAAGAGGCGTTTTGAAAGTTATTTGTCATTCAAATAATACTTTTGATAAATGATGAAACATTTGTTTTAAAAATCTCTTTAAAATTGATAGAAGATCCATTATCATGCACAATAATCAGTTTGGAAACATTATCATCTGAGTTCCAGTAAATTCTAGTCAAGCGATTTGGCCAGAAATATTATTCACCATCTTTAAGTCATAAACCATTCGATAATATTAATTAGAC
>LBNU01017897.1:156338-214313 GCA_014162995.1 Artemisia annua
GATATAAGGCTTGTTAAGAATGACATATTTGATTTTTACACCAATTTTAATTTATCAGAGTACTTAAATGCCCGCTCCGTGTATTGTCCTGCTCCGTTTATTACCTGAGATACACATGCTTAAAAGTGTCAACACAAAAGGTTGGTGAGTTCAAGAGTTTAGGAAAACCATTTATTTCATTTTGTTCATGGAGTATTTGGTAATAATTGTAATAAAACCATTAATAGAGATAAAACCAGTATTGAGCTGATGGTTGATTAATAGTCACAGATAAATCATACTTATCTTTTAGGAAATTGATTTGAATCATGTAAGTTATTCATATACTTATAAAATTATCAAAGTATATGTAAGCATGTATCTCCCCCAAAGAGTTAAAACAAGTATTTAGAAACGGGGCTATGACTCACCTGGAGTGATATTGAAAATGATGAAAAGTAGATTCGGGAGATTATGAGAACGATTATGAAAACGTCTTCAATATGGATCCTGATAAATAAATTTATCTAAGAATCTTAACCAAATACTATTTGGTATATATGAAACGAATAACGAATAACGATTAATGAATAATAATTAATCGTTATGATGAAAGATGATATGCAAATGAAATTCTTACGTTTATAATAATATAACAAAATATGTTATTATTTCAAAGTTCTTCCTTTTTAATGATGATGAAAATAATATGGAATGAATATGAGTTTAAATATCGTTATATATATTATTAACGTAAAGTTAAATAATATATAAATAAAATGTAATAAAAATGCATATGACGTGATGGGGTGACGCAAAATAGAAAATAAAATAAGAATGTCAAATATAATATGTTGGTCCTTGTCCTTTTCCAGTTTTTACACTTTTTATCCTAACGGTGTTAGCGTTACACCGTTAGTCCTTTTTATTTACATTTATAGTCCACTACTTGTCCAAAATAACTTATTGGTCCTGGAATATGATAATATATCAAATTATATCCTATAGATTCTGTTTTTACAGTTTCAGTACTTACTGTTAACAGTTTGACAGTTTTAGTCCTCTTAAGTGTCGTCGCGTTACATTTTTAGTCCAAACGTGTAAGAAAAAGTGGGAAAAATTATATGAAAATTTCCGTAGCTTATTTAAGTTTATTAAAGCTTATTTCAACTGCTTATTTGCTAAAAGAGTTTATTTTTATATAAATGGGCCGTTAATGTACACTAACAAGGCCCGTTAAGAAATTTAGAGGCGAGTGCATGGAAATTGTTTTGGGCTTGGACTTGGGCTATTTTTGTGATTCTAAAAATGTTTCATATGGGCCCAGTGGGCTTACCAATCGTTAACTCTTAATGGGCTTTAGATAAGCCCAATTCGGAACAGTAGGTTGTTAGAATTTTATTTTCTGGAAATTTAACTATAGAGTTGGTGGTTTTGTTGATAAAAAAGGGCTGATTTTAAGTGTCGAAATGAGATCATGTGATCAAAGTCAAAACACAAAATATGTAGCTTGCTAGCTAGACGTTCGATATATGCAAAAATATTAGGTCGTTGTTCATTCTAATAGGAAAATACAAGGTCGTTTTATAGGCGAGTTGAGATAGTTTTCATGTCAAAAAGACTTAGAAATTTTCTAAAGTTATAAACTTGGTTTTGAGTAGCGATTAAAAATGAGCTTTTTAAGGTGTCGGGTTATGCTTAAAATGTCGAAGTCAAAATCGAAAGTTGTAGCTAGGCCAGGTCGACTATCAAGAGGTGTAAAAATATACGTATATTGCTTGGAAGAATTCGAATGAAAATAGGCCTAAAGTGGGTGTGTCGAGTAGATTTTCACAATTTTTAAACACTTAGTAAATTTTTATATCTTTTCTAGTTTTTGTACGTGAAGTATATATGTTCGGAATAGGTTACGTGAATGCATGAATTAAAAATGTGACGTGTGTGTATTTCGTGATCTCTAGGCCTTCCGCGAGGGAGGCAAATCACTTTTCGAGTTCTATATATATATATATTTGATACGTATAAATAAATAATAAACTACATACGTTCGAATATAACTTATATGCGATGCATGGTTTAATTCTAGTCGTGTATATGAAATGAAAGTAAGTTTGTGAGACTTACAAAAGTAGTGAGAATGAATATGGGTTGGAGGACACGAGCAGAAGCAAGAAACTTGCCCAAGATACAACCCGTATCAAACCAAAATGGTTTCCAAATGTTTTGACTACGGCTCGAATGGAAGAGAAAATGGTTTCCTGCCTTCTGTGGTGATCGAAAGGTATAAAATATAAGAAATGATATTTAATGTAGGAATAAGGGGCAGTGGCTAGTATATATATGGAATCGTATATTGAATAATGTTGGAGTTCCAATAATATCATGCCAACTAGCCCTTGCCATTGTCAGTTATATTTAGATTCTTAATTATCCTACATTATTAATAGGTGTGAGACTTGAATGGGGCTTGTTTCTTGATGAGTCAACTTTGAATCGACTATATTGTATATATGTATATGTTTGTATAGGACGTGTTCTCTTGCTTCTGTCGACGAACTTAATTACTACCTGGAAACATGTATAAATATTTTTAGATCACGTAGGAAAACGAACGGATTACAAACGGTTAAGTATTATTATTTTATATGTCCAAGTTGGGTGAGATTTTGCCAAACACTTTGCCCTTCGAAAAAAGAAACTTGACATTATTTGAAATTTGTTATGTTGAATCGCTAAGTAGGAACGAGATGTATAAAGAAATATATATATGTTGATTTTAAGATTGAGAGAACCGAGAGTCTTTTGTACATTGTTTAAGAGTCATACTATATATTGAAAAGAAAATAATATGTTTAAGGATTGGCCGAGTTGGCTTGAAATATTAAGCCCGTTAGTTTGTGATAGGGTGTTATAAGATTAGTGAAAATTTATGTTGTTAAACGGTCGGAGAATTGTTTCGTCAATTTGGTTGAATTATGCCAATATCGTAATCATGACCTTTAATATATAAAGAAAAATCAAATTTTTCCAAAAAATGGTGATCTAACAATAATGACATAGATTTAATATATAATTAAGCCTTTTTTAATATAGGGATTTTATGCAGTTGCTACAATGTATGTCCACCTAAAATATTTGGGGAAAAAAAACTTGTACCGCCTTTGCCTATTTGGAAAAAAAAATGCATTACCTTGAGATTCAAAAAAATAATGATTCTAAAAAAAAATAATAAAAAGTAAAAAAATAAATAAATAATCCGAATTTTGTAAATATAAGGAAACAGGAATAAATAAAAAAATAAAAATATAATGAATATGTCTTTACATTATGACCTCTTATGATTAAAAAATAAATAACAAAATGCTAGGAGCATTAAAATGATGTACATGTGTATTATTAGTTTAAAAAGGTGGTTCTCGACATTCTTGCAGATAAGTGTTCTCGTAAGAAAGAGGACCATATATAATTATAATATAGTATATATATATATATAGTAATGAATATATATAAAGTAAAATAATATATATATAGTATATATATAGTAGTATATTATATATATATATATAGTGATATATAGGGAAGGGATCAAGTAAGAAGAATAATTAAAATGAGAAGGGTAAGAAGTAATTATAGCCACACATTTCAAATTAGGAGGGAAAATTTGAAGGAAGATGCATCCACTTTTGTAGATGCATCTGAAATGTGTGGTTGTGGTTACTTCTTATCATTCTTATTTTACTTATTATTCGTATTTGATCCTATATATATATATATATATATATATATATATATATATATATATATATATATATATATATATATATATAATATATATATATTAACTTCCTGAATTTTGTTAAAATATGACACATGTTTTTCACTTATAATCTCCTTTTTGTTAGCCATTTATTTTTTCATTTGTTAGAATTTTGTAAGTAGAGAGATATTAAAGGCGAAAAACTTTCATTTTTCATAATTCGTATATATTAAAGAAAGTATATATGCTCTTATTTTATATCTTAAACCCTATGTACTTTTATTTCTAAGGTTTGATCATAAAATAGCAATGTACTTTTTCAATGTACCGATTTGATAAGCAAACTAAAAACTAGTCGGCTTGCTTTTTTAGCATTTTTTAGTCTGCTTACCAAATCGATACATTAAAGAAAGTATATATGTTGTTATTTTATATCCTGAACCTTATGTATTGCACAAAAGTTTCCCATTATTATGAAATAACGCTTTATATGATTTAGTCATTCACAATCTACTAGACGAGTACCCGTGCATAGCAACGGGATTTTATAGCGACAGATCGTTTTGTGATAAAAGAAAGTTTATGCGTTATAAATGAAAAATAATAAAAGTTAGGGGTGACAAATCTTACCCAATTTGTAATATTTGGGTGATTTTTGACACTTTTTTAAAAGTTTGGGGCGTTTTTTGCCCCCTTACATTTATTGATGGGCTCTTACGAGCAAAAGATAAAAACAGATATTATTAGATGGGCTAATGGGCACATAGTGTTAATATAACCGGACGCTTTCGAATCACAAAATTCAACGTCCAAGCAATTACTCTCATTTTTTTCCGACCAATTCACTTGTCACTGGTAACTATAAAACATTCAAACTATTTTAATTTTAATTTATCTCATTTATTAACTATTTTATGCATAATTATTTAATAATCTAATTAATTGATAGATATATTTAATTAGTTGCATTTTTATTCATTTGTCCCAGCAGATTTTCTCAAATTTGCAGTCAGATTTTATTTTTTTTTTTTTCAGAAAAAATAATTAAATATAGTTAAGACTTAGATGCTGGATTTTTTTTACAAGATGAATTAAAGGGGTTTTTAGGACTGTTCGGAATGTTTTTAATAGTTGAATTATAATTTGCTCGTTTTAGCCCGTGCTCGTTTGGCCCGATTTATAATTTGTCCGTTTAGCCCGTGCCCGTTTTAGCCCGTGCCCGTGCCCGTGCCCGTGCCCGCCCGTTTTGCCACCTCTAATAAAAGTTTGAAAATTTGGAGATTAAACATAATGTTTTGAAACCCGGTTGAACCGTTCTGGTAGAAAAACGGATCAATTTAAACCGAGTCATGCTTTTAATAACTGAACCCGTCGTGTATTAGTCCTTGTATTCAAAACTATATGTTTTTCCCAGTTGAACCCGTTGGTCCGGTCCAGTTTTCAAAACTATATGCAGCATCAACTTGTTAGCTTGTATGAAGTTTTGTGTGTTTTATTAATTTGTATAATGTTTATAATAACATATACTTTTCATTTTAGGGTGTTTTAAAAACAACATTAATTAGTGTGTTTAATTATTTTATATTTTATATTATGTTGTAGTTTGTTTAAATTATATATTGTGAATATTTTATTGTACTTTTTAAATGGGGTGTTTTAATTAATTGTTTTTAATTTAATATATATGCTTTTAATTGGTTGTACAATGTGAATAAATTATTATACTTTTAAGTTATGTGGTGTTTTAATAAGAGTATTAATTACACAATTCATTTTCTCTCACCCTCGACTTTCAAGATTTCACTTTTCAAGGTTTGACCATTTTCTCTTTATGTGTAGTATAGATAATTAATTTGTAGTTAGCAAATGCTAACGGTATTTGCTACGCTAACAAGATGTTAGCAAGTTAGAAAATGCTAGTAACATTTGCTTGCTACAACTTAGTTGAAGATGGTGCATGTTATATTTGCTCCCGAATAATGTAAATTCATATGAACAAGTTATATTTTCTTTCTCATGCATGCAATTAGCGATTCATAATCTACTTATATATCAAAAGTAGCACAAAAACTATGGATTCTTTTTCAAGCTTAGTGTTTTCATAATTTGGCTTCTCATAATGTGGATCCGACAATTCATCACGTTTAATACACATGACGAATACGAGATTACGACTTACATAATGTTATTTTATGCCAAGTTGAATTAGATATTAGTATTGATATCTACAATGTACTTCATTCACATCCCATGTTCTTCTTTAGCAAACCAAAACTTAAGTGATACTCTACAAAACTCATCATCATATTACTATAGTTTATTAAAAAAAAACTCGCCAGATAAGTTCGACATAAAACAAATGAAAGATATTGTTTGGACCAAGTCAAAAGATAATATTTAACCAGTTATTTAAAATAAAACTAATAAAAAGTGTTACATGTTGTGTTTTTTAAAACGTTCAACCAATTTTCTATACTTTGGTAGTATTTATATATGGGTTTTGTTAACCACAACCCATGGGGTTGTGTTTAACCATTCCTTAATTAATTTTTTTGCATTAAATGAACACAAAATATTCCATTTTTGAACATCAAATTCCATATTTAAAATGAAAAAATATGTATAATTATGGAATATACTACTTCATTTAATGCAAAAAAATTAATTAAGGAATGGTTAAACACAACCCCATGGGTTGTGGTTAACAAAACCCTATATATATTGCCTGTTCATGCATTATCTGTCAACCAATTTTCTATACTTAGTTGCATTTATTATACTTAGTACGTAGTATGTGCGTACATGTTCATTTTGACATCATCCTAAACCAGTTGACCTAGAAATATATTTACCCTAAGCGGTGATTGCAACAATTTATGACACACCACAATTATGCATTATCATACCCATTAACCAACTTTGCTATGTGAAACATTAAATATACAAGTTCTTAAAAAGTTTTTAGTTTTTTTACAATTCAAACTAGAGTAATGATAAGGAGACCTAATACATATGACTAAATTCATGCTTAAACAATCTTTTTGAGTAAAAGGTCAAAATACCCGGTAAATATATTACTCCAAAAAATGTTTAAGTACAAAGGATATGGGTGAATCCCATATCTCGGCCCGTTAAATAGGTAGAAAAACTTACATAACAAGATACTTCCAATTATCTAAATAAGAAAAACAACTACTCAAAAGATACCATTAGACTCCTATGAAAACAAAATTACTTTATACCAAGACCTTGGAGCTTGATACCATACATGTCATATAAAGCATCCAAATTCCCTGAAAGATCGTAGACTTGATCCGCATAGTCATCATAATCATCTTCACGATCATGACCACCACCAAATAAGTTCATGGACTCATCAAAAGTATTCACAACCTCCTCTTCATCACTGTCTGAAACAACAATCTCTCCCACCTTAGAGAATGGGTTAACCCTCTTAGTAGAAGAAGTAGACCCCGGATAATCAACCTTTTGAATAAGATGATCATCATCATCCACAAGAGTAGCTTTTCTATCAATAAGTAGCTTTTCAAGCTCCCCAATTTTCTCAACTATAGGATTAGAACCAACCTCCTTTGTTCCCATTGAATCACTCACAAGCGGTTCTTGTGATGCATTATTAGTCTCTAAAGACCCGTCCTCCTTAGCTTCCTTTGAAATACCAGAATTCACATCCTTAGTCACTGCATTGGTAGGAATACCAAAGTCATCAGTATCATCCATATGAAGAGCATCAAACCGGTTTGATGTAGCAATCTTCGTACCACTCGTACTAGCCACATCAGCAGCCTTCTTCTTTGTAGTATCCACCTTCTTGGGTTCAAGAGGAGGCGCTTTAGGTTGATACCTAAACTTAGGACCCACAACAGGTTTAGTAAAACCTCCTTTACCCGGAACAATGTGACCACCGTCTTACCCTTATTCTTGTTATTGACCGTTTGAAAACCATCATTAACACTTTGTTTAGGCTGAGTAGGAGGTGGAACAGATTTAGGACAATCAAGTAGCATATGACCAAAAAGCTTACACGTATCACACCGAGGCGGTTTCCACTCGTATTCGACCCGAATTTTTTCAATAGTAGAACCCATCCTATCAAGTAATGGTATCTCAACAGTGAGGCTCTCCCTAACTACCTGATTCTCCTTGACTTCAATCAAGCACCTAGCAAAACTACTTCGACCATATGATTCCAAGCACATTTGACTAGTATAAGCATCTAACATTTTCGGCGTACCAATTAATGTGGCTACGAAACTAAGACCATCATCTGAGAACATAGCAAGAGGAACATCATGGAATTTAACCCATACCGGAATGTTGGTCAAATCCTCTTTTAGGAGATTAGTGTTTAAAGTCTAATTTTTAAGGATTATAGGCACATTCCTAATCATCCACGGGCCGTTCTCAAGTACATCTTCAACACCTTTCTGAGAGGTAAACTTAAAGAAGAAGAAGCCCTTCGCATTCATCATAACCTTTTGAATGTCATACTTAGCCCACGCATTTCGCACATAATAATCAACAACCGGAAAAGCAATACGTTTACTAAGAAAATAACCATATAACGTATTCTAAAATCTGAAATTTACCTCTTCTACCACTTTCATGGGCACAGAAAAATCCACATCATTCGGTTTCTTGCTACACTCCAGCCTGTGAAAGTTAGACGATTTTTTCTTAGGTACATTGGAAGTCGCACCAGCATTTGATGTAGGAGGCTGTTTTAAAGCATTCTCGGCATTCTCCAATTAGACCTTATGCATTGCATTATCAAAATCCTTACAAGCATCCTCGACAACCTTATCAATACTATTCGGTTGGCTAACAACCCCAAGTGTACCAAACTTCTGTGATTGCATGCCTAAACAATCTATCATGTGACATGTGGAATGTATATTTTCTCTTTCATAATTCACAATTAATCTTGTCATATCTCATGATCTTAGTGTTAGACATATCTTTAGTCATGAAGTTTAGTCATGTCAATCATTTTCCTTCAAACTAACTACGCAACTTGTTTTTAAAAGTTTAGCTTAGAAGATGTAAATATTTTTTCTTCGTATTCTTGTACCATCCATAATGTATAATTAACCGATATGAATGAAAGTGTAATTTCATGCAGCCAACATGATATGGTTGGTGTAGATAATATTTGTTGATTATTCAATCACAATCTCTGCTACATATAAAAAGAATGATCTTTCTTTGATTTTGCTTAAAACACTCACTAAGAAAAGTTTAATTATCATTATGCCCATACTCATTATAAATTGACTAGACTATACGTCCTCTTCTTTTCTTATGTAAATCGACCATTCCATTCAACCACAACTTTTTCTTCCATACAAAAAAATTCAAAATATTAAATAAGAAACAAGGTACGAGTTGATAATTATTATTGATATGAAAACTAAAAGTTTGAAAGAAGAAATAATATACATGAAATAAAAATTGAAAACTAAAATTTTGATTATTTTACGTTGTATGCATAAACGCAACATGAATTTGCCACTATAAATTTTAGCCACTATACACGAGTACTCATATAGTAATTAATGAAGTAGTTAATGAACTCTTAATTAATGATGTTGAATTCATAAGGTTGGAAAATTTACCACAATTTTTGTTAAAAATTACTTTAACTCCCACAATTTTTGTTAAAAATCTACATGTTTGTCTATTAACTAGATTTTATTTTATTTTATTTTTTATTTTATTTTATTATTATTTTTTTTTAGTGTAGACTGTGGAGTGATATACTGATATGTGCTTCTAATTCGAGAGGGTAACACAATGGTAAAGGTTTGAGGTGTTATTATTATAAGAGGTTTTATATTCAAATCTTATTAGCCGCAAATAGTTTGGTAAAATTGTATGATCTTTAATTATATAATTTGTGATCTTAAACATACATTTTGAAAAAGTCTTAACGGTGTATTAAAAATTCCTTGACTTGCGTAAGTCATCACAAATTTTTAATATTTTTTTTTTTTACTATAAATGACCTTTCGAACAAGTCAAAATCTAGGATTTAGTTATTGCAATGAAGATAACTTTACAAACAAAACAATTAGCTCTATTGCTTTTGATTCTAACACTTGATCATGTTTTTCAAGCAAATGCTACTTCATATGAATCACATTCAGGTCACTTTATTACTTCTTATGTTAATTGTTTTTTGTTTACATTTATATTTATGAATGAAACAAACTCTTTGGTTTGCATTTTTCGTACAGGAGATATGCTTACTACTCGAAGACAAATGCTTAGATTGCGGGGGATAACATTGTCCGCGTCTAAGCTTGAACAACCACGAAGTAACATATTTTTTGATCAAGCGTCGCCGACGCTACAAGCACGTAGGAGTTTACGCAAAAAAACAAAGAACCGTTTGCCACCGCCACCAATTTTAAGCAAAACTCGGGGGCAACAACATTACTATTTTCCACCACCACCACCGCGTTATCGACCACCACCACCGCCACCGCCTCCTCCACCACCACCGCCGTCGCCATCACCGCCGCCACCGCCACCCCCACCACCGCCGCCACCGCGTCGTCGACCTTGGCTTTTCCCTTTCTTTTGTTCACCACCGCCATCTTCCCAACTACCACCTTCATCACCACCCGAAAGTTATTAGGATTCATTAGCATTGTGATATCATTAACAACAGTTTGATATTTTTTATGTAACATTTCTTGAGCACTTGCTTGTATTTTGATGATATTTATATTTGGTTTTTAATAATTGTAAAATTTGTAATTTAGCACACTTAATTGTTAGAATAATTATTGTTACGGGCATGTTTTAATTCGGCAACATCTACTTGACTTGCATAGAACCTGAACGATTTTAATGACATTAAGAGTGGTCGGTACCGGTCGTGTTACGGGCATGTTATAACGCTCGTCAAGTAAACTTTTAGCCTAATGGGGTGTTTGGCTAAACTTATATGATGAGCTTATTAGCTTATATGTGTCAAATAAGCCCAAACTAAATGTTTGGTTATTAGCTTATGAGCGTATATAAAGGATTTTTTATTAGTTCCAAAAGTTTGCCTTTTTTAAGTGGGATAGGGCTTATAACATGTTGCATTATAATTTATAATTTTACCTACAATTTTACTTTCAATTATATTAATCTATAGTCTTTTACGATCTCGCTTGTGGTACGTTCTTCTCGATCTTTTGTGTTTCAATGAGGGTCGATTCCTGCTCAACCAATCCAATGTTTGTTGGGTTTTTCTAGGGTTTTTTCCATTGATTTTCGTTTTTAATTTAGTTAGGGTTTTTATTTAGGGTTCTTTCGCTATGGAGTCAGTCGATTCCATGGCTGCTACGGCTAATTCAACAGGTTCTAATGCTAATCATGATACTAATAGTGGATCTAAAACAGCACCTAAATTGTCTTATGCTTCGTTGTTTCAAACAAAGCATTCGTTTAAATCCGTTAACTTATGTGAATTGCGTACTGAGGAGCGGGTGGAGGGTGCTCATGTTGCAATCCCACTGAAAGAAATTAATGATGTTTCAGCGAGGTTTGTTAATACACTATATGGGTATTTTATTGGGAAACGGCTTGCTTTCCCCATTGTGGAGAATTATGTGAAGAATACGTGGGCTAAATATGGTTTGGAACGTGTTATGTTAAATAATGGGTTCTTTCTTTTTCAATTCTCCAATAAGGATGGTATGGATAAAGTGTTAGAGTCGGGGCCATGGTTGATACGTTCGATGCCTATTTTCCTTAATGTGTGGTCCCCTAATACTACGCTTGCTAAGGAGGAAGTTACTTCAGCACCCGTATGGTTGAAATTACATAATGTTCCAATTGTTGCTTATACAGAGGTTGGGTTAAGCTTGATTACGACTCAAATTGGTAAGCCTATTATGTTAGATTCCTATACTAGCTCTATGTGTGCTAAGTCTTGGGGTCAGAATTCATATGCTCGTGCTCTTGTTGAAGTTTCATCTCTCGACGAGTTATTGGATCATGTGGTTGTGGCTATTCCATTCTCTAATGGGCAAGGTCATTCGTTGGTGCGTGTTGATATTGAATATGAATGGAAGCCGCCTCGTTGTACTTCATGTAAAATTTTTGATCATATTGATGCTGCATGCCCTAAGAATGTTAAACAACATAGTGTTCAGAATAATGGTGATGAGGAAGGATTTGTAGAAGCTACCAAACGAAAAGGTAAGGGTAAAGGGCCCACTCAGGTTATTGATGGAGTTCGTTTTTCGAAACCGAGGGTCACATTGAATTATCGTTGGCAGCCAGTTTCGAAAAAGAAAGTGGGTTCCGATGGAGCGTCGTCTTCAAAAGGTAATGGTACTAACAACAATGCTAGTGGTCCTAATATGCATGCTGCGCAAGATCCGGTTAATCAAGCGAAAAGTGATGTGCATACTTCTAATAA
The DNA here is from genome assembly GCA_014162995.1 of Artemisia annua. NCBI lineage: Eukaryota > Viridiplantae > Streptophyta > Magnoliopsida > Asterales > Asteraceae > Artemisia > Artemisia annua. The sequence continues at coordinate 168,515 of LBNU01017897.1, forward strand.
GTATATTCATGATGATCTAAGTGATATCGTCACTAAGAATCCATTTGGTTCGCTTATGGATGAGGTGACCAATTCTGAAATGGGGCCTGAGGTTGGGGTGACACAAGGGGAGCAAAGCAGTCATGTTATGGAGATTGATAGTGACAATGAGGTTGATGAGTCTATTGAGGTTGGTAAACCAAGTACCCCTATCGTCGAGAAAATTGATAAGCTTGAAAAGCTCATTATTGATGGGATAGGAACGCTTGTGGATGATAATGGGAAACCTGTTCCGGTGGTTGAGGGGATTAAGAAGGGTAATCCTTTCTCTAAGGTAGGTAATGTGGTTGTATCTGATAGTGATGATGAGGTTCTTGAGCCAGACGATCCTATGAGTAGTTACCTGTCATCAGCTGGAGGACAAAACGAGCTTGAAGGTTATTTTTCTGATGATTACGCTGCCCAGGTTCTTGATTTACCTGGGCAATTGGAGGAATTTAACAAGATGTTTGATTTTAAGGTCCAAGGCAAATTGAGGAAGTAATATGCGATGTTGATTCGTGCATGTTTTTTCTTTCATGGTTGTTCTAGTTTTTCGTAGCTAGTTGTTCATTTATGGCATGTCATAAATGTTCTAGTTGTTGTTCAAGCGTTTGCTTGAGGTTAATGTGGTACTTCAGCCACATTCCATTGTACTTTAAAAGTTTATTTGGTTAATATATTTTACCAGGGTGGAGATCCCTTTACCCAAAAAAAAATATATATATATATATATATTAATCTATCTTAACATTCATATTTTTTAACCCATGTCCCTTATAGTCATTTGCTAATCTAAACAAACATTTGAGGTTATCAACTTATTAAACATAAGCTAATCCAAATGTTCAATATAGGCTTATGAGCTTACACAATATAAACAATAAACTATTTATTTAACATAAATATAAGACCAACTCATTAGTTAAACGCCCCCTAAAACATTTTATAATACAAAATAAAGAAACACTCTCATAACATTTTTATAATACATAACCAATAAAACAACATCACTTCACTTTCTATATAATGTACATTCAAAAGGAAAAGAATATCAATAACCATCATTCTAGCCATAATGTTTCAACTATGGTGCGGGCCATGGTACGTTGTTGCGCCGCTACAGGTGGCATGGCGAGGCTATAACGGCTCAACACATGATACTTACCACACATAATTTTGTGTTGGCTAATTCAATATATTGTGTGGGCCCATTTCAAGTGACGGACCTCCACTATTCCCACAACAGACGAGTGGACGACAGTTGCGCATGGGCATGTCTCCTCTAAGCCAATAAGGACAACACAACCTTCGTTCGGAGCCTTTTTATTAGCTAACGTGAACGTGCTCTCTCTTACCAATCCACCTGAGACATGTGTTATAACCTAGAACATTCGTTTAAGGTTTGCCTATTTATACTAACTAGCTAAAAGACTCGTGAAATTCACGAGTATTTAAAATACGTAGAAAACAACAGTTAGGAAGAACTTTTGATAAGTAAATATAAAGTATAAAGTTGCTAATACTGCAACATACATTATATCAAACACAATAGCCAAATAACCGAAAATGAGCGTAACCATCTCCAATCCTGTTTTTTCTCTTGACACGAGATACGACCACATATAGTTGTGATCACAAATTATGTAGCACTTCTTTGTAGACCACATTGATCGTGATATTCTTAATGCTTCTGTCTTCGTCACAAATAACCATTTTCAATCCTCTTTGTCTCTTAACGCGAGATATGACAATGTATATATGGCCATGTGTAAAAAAACAAGTCGTAGAAAATACAAACCCACTTTTTTGAGAGATTTTCATTGAATTTTTTTATTGTCATCGTGAAAGATGCAAACACAAAAAATTGCTCCTTACTATCTTTTAACAACAATGGTTTATCAAACGGGGAGATTTTCATCCTTGCGATAAGCACTATCTTACCAAAATGGATTCCGTTTGTTATAATGGCCTCAATGTAAGTTCTCATGAACCAGGCCATACGAAATCTGGTTTAATTGCACAAACCGCTGAATCGACCAACGTCTTGTAGCAGCATTATCAAACCACCCACTTTCGTGAATGATTATGAGGAATTGTCCTCCAATATATATATAGAGATCATCTCAAACACAGTAATTTCCTTTGTTAAACTTTACTATTCTTAATACCCTACAATTACACATACATGTTAAATTCTTAGAGTTAAAATTTTCCAATATGAATCAAAAAGATCGAATAGTACATGAACATGGCAAGTGCATATTGTGTAATTAGTGTATAGCAAATAATAGGACAACCAAGGCCTTTGGTTTAAGAGTGGCTCATCAACAAAATATTTCAGGTCTCGTTGTAGACATTATAAAATATTATGTTTGAGAAAGGTGGTATATGAGCATAAAAAGTTGTTGTACGTCTAAAAATAAAAAAATAAAAAATAGAAAAGGGCAAAAGAAGATCACTTTATTAAGGACCTTTAAAGTAATGCTAGAAGTCTAGAATGCATCTTTGAACTTAAAAGCTGATTGGTTAATTACTACTATGTGATTGTACGAAACCAAATATGGAAGTGTACAATGGTTGAAGCAGAATCACGATTTCACATGTATAATTATTTGTCGATATATATCGTCGTTTTGCACGAATATTCATCTAGTAAGTCACCAAAGATTTTACTCAAGACTTGTTAGTATTATTCAATTCAACTCAATCAATTAATAAGGATTAGCAACATTTCACATGTAACTTAATATTTTATGTAGTTGCCAAAATGCAAGCATGCATTTCTTTTACTCCAAAAGAAAATTCTAATAATGATATTAAGTTTTGATTTGAACCAAAATGCGATAAACGTCTAAGTATTTTCAACATGATACTCGAAAGTGGAAAGATGCGCGCAAACAGTAAAAATGGATGAGCATCATAAAACAAAGGCTTGATAATACTAAGTGAAAGAATACGCAATAAGAAACACTACTGATGATCCATAGTAAAAAACAACAATTTTTCTCGAGGGACTATATCAAAGAGGATCACGCGTCTTGCCCTCCACTGAACACCCGAGATTTTGAGGTGATTTGGTCATGCAGATTATTTTTCTTTGCTATCAATATGAACGGGGCCAATGAAACGGGCCTTGGTTAACAGGCCAACAAAAAAACGGGAAGCCCACATTGTTAAGTGACGTCGTTTTAAATGCCATTTAGTATATATAGTAATTGATGCAAACCCATCTATGAAACAAAGGCTTAACAATACTCGAGCATTTCAAGTAAGTCAACACGTACAATTAAGGCTGGACACAGTGGTAACCCATATTGCATCATCTTTCCGGCTGCCACCTCAGCTTTCTCTCTGCTCAACCCATATTCACCTCTCTCTTCACAGTGATGATTTTTTTTTTTTTTTTTTTTTTTTTTTTTTTTTTTTTTTTTTTAACATTTTTAAACATGCATGCTTGTAAATTTTCTGCATGTAAATTTTGAACACACGTGTACATGCATGCAAAATAAGTTTATAACTTCATTATACGTGTATTGCTTTGTTAGCTCCATCTGTGAAGTGATAAGTTTATAATATGCATGTAAATTTTCTACATCATTTATGTACTTTTCTCTCCACGCAAAATAACTTCCAGTGCATATTTTGTAAATTATCAAAGAAGTTGCATAGTTTTCAACATGAATCAAGAAGTTGCATAGTTTTCCAGTGCATGCAAAACTCAAACGGTCACATTTTTTTTTCTTCTGCAAGTTGAATAAATGTTGCAAATCTTGGATGCTTTTTGTGTTTTCAAAATCGGTTGTATAACCAACCGATAGTCTCAAAATTTGTCCGGCAACCGATATGTTGAAAACTCCTCACAGTTGAGGCAACCGATGTGAATATCGGTTGTGAAGCTAAAACGACCGATTTCATCCGGTCCACTGTCACTAGCCTAAACGTTTGTTAGTTTTAAATAGTTCATTTATAGTAATTTTTTTCATACAGTGTATAGCCTACTAGTGGTTGAATATTTTGACAGTAATAATTTCAGGTAAGTCAACACGTACAATTAAACGTTTAGTTTATTGATTCCTAGACAGAAGAAACACTACAAGAAAAAAGCCATTTAATGACACACAAAAAGTGTCAGAAAATGTCCAAAAAAGTGTCACTAAATATATATTTTTTTCACCTTCACTTATAAAAAGTGTCATTAGAAGTCCAGGCGGTAAAAGTATACAGTGACAGAGTTTTCTGACACTTAATAGTGTCAGGATAGGTTGAGACTATTTCTGACACATACATGTGTCACTATAGGCTACTAGTAAAGCACTAGGCCATATGTATGTACTCTCTATATCTTAGGCTGCTAAATTTATAGAAACATAACACATGAAATACTAAATTAATAACCAAAAAATGAGATTGAAACTTATTTATTATTTCAACCATACATCAAATATAGACCAAGTATTTTGCCTAACCACAAACAAGAAACGAACATCTTTCTCAAGTATGAAATGCAAGTACAATGATTATCGCAATCCAACTAACTGAGCTAAAGAAAGAAGAAAATGATCATGCTTGGTCTTCGCAATAATCATGTCGCTTACTAGCAGAACCGCATAACTGTGTTTAAGGTACCATATCGCAATCCTTCATTGTTTCCTGTAAATATTGCACCTACAAAAACTACTCAAAGGCTTGCACATATAAAAACTACATAACTGTGTTTAAGCCGTAAACCTGGCAAACCAGACCCAACTTGTTTGACCCGACCCTTTTAACCCATTTCTAAAGGATGACCTGTTTGACGAATGACCCATTGACCCATAACCCACTTGACCCAAACTGATCCAACTGACCCGTTTGCCACTGGTAAGTTTAAATATAAAACTTTTGAACTAAGCAACTACCTGATGGATGAAGACAACTTGGATCTGATTTGTTGACGATATCAGTGAAAGGGCTTCCAAGTATTAACAAGCACCTGAAGTACGACGATTAGCACCTGACTAGTTTCGTGCGGAAACTTTACATACAAAGACTATTAGACGCTCGCACGTGCAGAATTTTACATGGCTAACAAGTACTATTAAAGTCTTCTTGAATTACTTGCACATATCAAAATTGTTAAGCTAAAAAACTACCTGAAGTATAAAGATGACTTGTTCCTAATTTGTTGAGAGTATCATGGACAGCGGATTTATTTCCTGTAAAAGTTGTACATACAAAAAAGTTAAAAGGGATTAAAGGGCTGCAAGTATTATTTAAGGTTTGTCAAGCATGCCAACTACTTAATTAGTGTATCAAAACAGAAAGTTTCAATAGTTCTTATGTGTTCTAAAATGCAGCTAACAAGTAACACTAATAAGCTCGAAAGTATAACAATTTCTAACTTATATGTAATCTTAAACATTATAATGGTACTCTTAATAAAAGCTGGGCAAACACCTTATTTAGATGAAGGTAAAACATTATCTTACCTGTTCATCAATTACCCGGGCAAATGATTTGGACCTTGTCATGTGAGGCTCAATTGACTTCAAGCGATTTAATTTCTTCCTCTCACTTTCCACCCATCAATTTACAGCTTAATTATATAACTTTATATATTTCATGAACAAGCCTACTAATGACAAGTTACCTGTTTTTCTTCAGTGAAGCAACTAGCCACAAGCTATATCATAAGGTCAATGAAATCACCACGTCCAATTCCCCAGGTACAGAATGTTCCAGCAAACGTGACTTCCGGGAAGTTGGCCAAGAAGGTTGTTACCATACCGCAATAAACAGCATCTCGGTGTCCTCTTAACCTCTTTATGTCTTGCATCTTTTGCACCATAGTTGATGGTTTGGCAATAGCATAACAAGCAAACTTTACGGATGGAGCACGATGGTGTTTCGGAAAACCACCTCCAATTTCCCTCAATCCAACCCCACGAACCTGATCAGCCTGCATGTGAGGTCAACGAAGATATGCTGGCAGAGGCTTGACATCGGTTTTAACTTCATTTTGGGTGCCTAGAGTAAATTTAACGTCAAGATAACACAAAGAATCAAGCATGTGAAACAGGGGACTGAAAACGAAGCAATACAAGAATGACTTACATCCAAGAAGTGAAAACGCGCCGGTTCCAAGCAGAGTAGGAACATCAGCAGCGGTAGGAGGTGTACTTCTAGATATACCCCGTGATTGGGCCATATGTATTATTAGTTGTTTCATAAGCTTCACCAAGTGATCCTTTTCGATATGAAAAATCTATGGTGATACAATTCCATGTCAGTGTAAATTCAATGTTTTGAGTCAGAAATAATATATCGGGGTAATGAATAAGGAGGCCACCTAACTGCTGATACTACTTTATTGACCACACAAATATGCTAATGGTTTCGCTTATACCAAACCTGGTAAAAAAACATGTTGAACAATGAGGAAGCTTATTTGACTGCTTATTTGACTATTGGTTGCGGCTTTCTAGGTTCAATCTCATATGCACCAAACCTAATGTGCCTACTGCACAGCCAACACTTGAGTAAGCATAACATTCTATTCCGACAATTCACGCATTAGGCATATTTAACTAATTTCAGTCTACTACGCCAAAAACCGTTGATAACCGCCAACGCTCAACACTCTACATGCTTATTAATATTCCTAACCAATATTCATCAACTTTATAGCATCAATCACCACACAAATCACCACACAAATTACACAAATATAACCAAAAGCTTAACGGTACAAAATTAACATCAATCGTTACAAAATCTGAAGCAATTACCGAATTGAGTGAGAGAAGCCGGACAAGCCTTTTCCAAAAATGGCTTTACAAACACTGTATCCATAGCAATCCCTTGTGACTCTGCAAAAGTATCAATCATGTTAAACCCGACCTGATTTCATAAAAATGCAATTACTGGATGAGATATAAAGCATACAAGTCTTAGTTGTAACAGTTTAGCTTAAGAACATACATTGTGTCTTGTTCCTTTAAACTCATCCCCGGGATTACCCAAACCAACAAACAACCATGGTTTTGGTGATTGAATTAACGTGCAGAAGCCGCGGTTTATACAAAAAAAGCTTCCTTAGCATTTCTCAGTCACGCTTTTGCTGCAGCTGCATATTTTTCAAACATGAAATTAGTACCTGCTTATTGCATTTCAATGCAAATAAGTACCTGCTTATTGGTTTTCAGTTGGTTATAGAAACCTGCCTACTTACTTTTAAGAGCTTATTTACAATTCAAAAGTATCCCATATAGGGACCCTATCTAGCAGATTTACAAGCTCAGTTATCCAAGATGGTCGAAATTGAGAAGCCTTCAGGTGAATACAGGCCATATATGCATATGGCATGGGAATTAGGTTTCTTGGGTGGTACCCACTGGAGAGTGTACACCTTATTTGTTTACACATTGTTGTTTCGCCATCCTAAAGTGTCCTAATGATTTAGCAAACCTCTAAATGAATCAAACAAAGGCAATTCTGAACATCATATACATTTCTATATATCAGCAAAGTACTACTCAGTAACTTATGCAAAAAAACGTAAACATCAGTCAAAGCTCATAAAATATCTAATCGGATCAATATATCTACACTTACGCTGAACTAGTACTACTATAGCTAAAACTACGCTTATCACAATCAATTAAATATAAATTTATAAATATCAGCAAAGTACTAATCAGTAACTTATGCAATAAGCGTAAATAATCCGTTAAACAACAAACACATCAGTTACAACAATCAATTACAGCTTCTAAACAGTGAACAATATTTAGCCCTAATTTACATCTAACAACTTATTTGATGGAGTTCAGAGTCTACCAATGGTGATGGAGTACGGCGAAGCCGCCGTGGCGGTGATGGAGTGAAGAGCAGATTCCACGGATTTCTGGCGAAGCGAGGTCGACGGACTAAGGTGGATACGATGGGATTGAGCGATTGAGTGAGGCGGCGACATGGTGCACGGCCGAGACGACGATGGCGCGCCGGAGACGTTGAGCGGTGAGTGTGAGAGTGATATGTAACTACAGTAACAGTTTGGGGATAAAAGGTGAGAGTGAGGGAAAACGATTTGGGAAAGTGATTATGATTAGGGGAAAGTGAGAGCGAGGGGAAAACGATTTGGGGATAAAAGGTCAAGTAACACAGTGATATGTAAGGGTGATGACGGTCCAAAAACCGGACCGGACCGATCAAGACCGGACCGGACCGAAGACCGAGAACCGGAAAAATCATAGACCGAGACCGGACCGAATGTGGTCGGTCCGGTCTCGGTCCGGTCGGTCTTCGGTCGGTCCGGTCCAATTAGGCAAGATTTGGCAAGTTTTTATAAAATTTGTTAAAAAGTTTGAAGGGTAAAAGACTATGTTTTAGAAACCGATTTTTTAATTGACTCGGCCGAGCTATCGGGTCAGTCACGGTTCAATTGGGTTGTTTGGTCAAACCGAAACCTAACCGAACTAGTTCAGTTTAGACGGTTTAGGTGTGTTTTTTTTCCTTTGGCTAAAACCAAACCGAGCCAAACCGAATCCGAAACCTAAAATATGTAAAGCAGAAAACCAAACCGAGTAAGGTTGGTTCGGTTTGGGTTGGACCGGTTCGTTTCGGTTTTCAGTTGATTTAATACACTTATAATCTAACGATCTTGTAAACAAAAACGGGCCTCGTATATACATTTTTCAGCAAGTACAGATACAAGTTAGACTTTTCATATTTTTTTTTTAATAAAAACTACGCTTTTGCTCACACTTTTTAAAAAGTGTGGGTAAAAGTAAAACTATTATTTACACTTTTCAAAAAGTGTGAGTAAAACTACACTTTTTCTCACACTCTATGTAAAGTGTGTGTGTAAATTAGACTTTTACTCACACTTTTTAAAAAGTGTGGGCAAAAGTAAGACTATTACTTATACTTTTCAAAAAGTGTGAGTAAAACTACACTTTTTCTCACACTCTACGTAAAGTGTGTGTATAAATTAAACTTTTGCTCACACTTTTTAAAAAGTGTGGGCAAAAGTAAGACTATTACTTACACTTTTTAAGAAGTGTGTGTATAAATTAAACTTTTGCTCACACTTTTCTAAAAATGTAGGCATAACTAGACTTTTGCTTACATTTTATGTAAAGTGTGGGTAAAAGTTAAACTTTTGCTTACACTTTTTTTTAAAGTGTAAGTAAACATGTACTTTCACTTACGCTTTTTTTGTGTGTCATTAAAAATGGTGTCACTAAAAGTCCCTTCTCTTGTAGTGAAACAAAGTACAACTATCAGATAACCATTAACAACTCTCTTCGACAACCACCATATGATTAAGTTTTCAATATTTAAGCTTCAATCAGACAGATCACATGTTTCAAAGTTTTGTCTCTTCGACTCTTCCTATATTCAAGTTGACTTCCTTAGTTTTAGTTTTAAGTCAAGTGCATACATTTCTATATATATATAAAAAATCAAACTTTAAGATGGCAAAATAATAGTTATTGAGTATTGCTACTTGCATCTTCCTATATTTCGTGCTTGCTTATCTCTATAGCAAATTAAAATATGAGATGTGTTTTCCGCTTATAATCTCTTCTCTTGTAAGCCATCAGATTTTTCACTTGCTAGAATTTTGTAAGTAAAACTATTAAACAGTAAGTACTTTCATTTCTTATAATTCGTATATATGTCCTAATGTTTGGATCATAAAATGGCTAGCAACGAACTTTCCTCAATATATCAATTTGGTATGTAGAATGAAAACTAGCTCGCTTTTTGTAATAGTATTTTGACTGCTTACCAGATCGACTCGTTATTATGAAAGAACGCTTTATATGACTTGGTCATTCACAATCTATTAGTAATTTTCTAGCAAGATGTTGGCAAGTTAGCAAATGCTAGTAGCATTTGATTGCTACAAATGAGTTGAAGATGGTGCATGTTAAATTTGCTTCGGAATACTGTAAATTCATATGAACAGATTATTATACTTTCTTTCTCATGCTATTACCGATTCATAATCAACTTATATATCAAAAGTAGCAAAAAAAAAAAAAAAAAAAAAAAAAAAAAGAAGAAAAAGAAAAAAAAAGAAAAAAAAATGGATTCTTTTTCAAGCTTAGTTTTTACATAATTTGGCTTTTCAGAATGTGAATCCGACAAGTCATCACGTTGAATACACATGACGAATATGAGATTACGACTTACACAATGTTATTTTATGCCAAGTTGAATTAGATATTAGTATTGATATCTACAATCAATGCACTTCGTCCACATCTCATGTTCTTCTTTAGCAAACCATAAATTAAGTGATACTCTACTAAATTCATCGCCACGTTACTATAGTTTATTAAACAAACTCGCCAGATAAGTTGATCGACATAATACAAATTAAAGATATTGTTTGGACCCAGTCAAAAGATAATATTTAACTAGTTATTATTATAATAAAGCAATTAAAAAGTGTTTCATGTTGTGTTTTTTTTAAAAAAAGTTCAACCAATTTTCTATAATTAGTACTAGTATTCACTATCTGTGCACATGCATTTTCTGTCGACCGACTAACAAATACGTATATGTTCATTTTGACATCACATCACATTATGTTGGAAAATTTAGTGCACTTGAAGGATCAAATCATACTTGAAAATAGGTTTGGAGGTACGGAGTGTACACCCATAAGTCCCTGATTACCCTAACTGAAATAGTGGTTAAGCAGTGATACTGCTGATAGTACTATGTTCCTGCTGATAGTACTATGTTCCTGCTGATAGATGTTTCAGCAGATAGTACTAGATTCCTGCTGATAGATGTTTCAGCAGATAGTATTATGTTCCTGCTGATAAGCTGGGATTCTGCTGATGGAGTACTGGATAAGATTGTAACTGACTTGACTTATTCAAATCAGTTACATCTGCAATCAGGACCACGTTTAATTGGTCTTGTAACCACTATTTAGTGGCTATAATGGGGATAATTATGTGGAGATTAATAGGCCGATTAATCCTCATAATTCCATTTGACTAGCCTTGAGTATATTCCTATAAATAGGAAATCCAATAGGGCATGAAGGTAGACAGAAAACAAAAACACTAATATACGCAAGGGTTACTGATTTGTGCCTAATTCAATAACATACATTTGGTCTTATCCCAAGTAGATATTCGTGATACCCAGACATTAGGGTCGAATAGTTTACTTTGGAAAGTGATAACACGATTTCAAGTGATATCCAGTAACCATTAAATTGGTACGTAGCTAGGCTTTGATTATCTAACCCTGTTTTGGGCTCTTAACTACCAACACATCATCCTAAAACAATTGATCGAACTAGAAATGTGTTTACTCTAGCGGTGATTGTAGCATTTTATGTTATGGATAATCATAACCAATTTTGCTAGGTGAAGCATTAAGTACAAGTTCTTAAATAGATTTTAGCTGTGATCGTAACAATTCATGCACAACATGGCTGTCTTCAAGTGTAGGTGAAGTGAACAATTCATGATACACAACATAGCTGTCTTCAAGTGTAGATGAAGTGGTCGGGTGATTGCTCAAGGCCTCAAATTTATATTTGGTGTATAAAACAATGAAAATGTTATAAATCAAAATAAATAACGAAGTGGACTAATAATTTGATACTAAAGCAGTTATATTTTACGTAAATAGTTCTTATTATATGTTTTGAAAAGATATACAGTTTTCGGTTTAACTTTTTGTTAGCCCATATTCTAGTGTATAATTGTAATGGGCTCCAGCCCGATTCTAGAATAGTCTATAATCTACTATTTATGTGTACACGTACTCTATTTTGAGATATGCATTCAATCAAAATCAATCATCACGACCAGTTATTATATCGCCCAGTTATATCTTATGCAGTCCAGCAGGTTTGCCTTCAAATGCATGATCAACGAGAGCCTCATTTCTCGGCTCTCAAACGGATTTTGCGTTATGTTCGGGGTACCTTATACTATGGGTTACAATTGTTTGCTTCTTCTACTTCATCATTGGTTGCCTATTCTGATGCGGATTAGGCCGGTTGCAAAAGCAGAGTACCGTGGGGTTGCCAATGCTGTTGCCGAAACTTGTTCGTTACGGAATTTACTTGGTGAGCTTCACACATCTTTATCTTCCGCTACGCTTGTCTACTGTGCTAACGTTAGTGCAGTCTACTTGTCTTGCAATCCAGTTCAACATCAGCGTACGGAGCACATTGAGATTGATATACACTTTGTTAGAGACTTGGTTGCTACTTGTCAGGTTCGGATTCTTTATGTACCTTCTCGCTATCAGTATGTAGACATTTTCACGCAAGGTTTGCCATCAGCCCTGTTCGAGGAGTTTCGCTCCATCCTGAGCTTTCGGTTTCCTCCCGCTCCGACTGCAGGGGAGTGTTAGCCCATATTATAGTGTATAGTTGTAACGGGCTCTAGCTCGATTCTAAAATAATCTATAATCTCCTATTTATGTGTACGCTCTATTTTGAGATATGCATTCAATCAAAATCAATGATCAGTTATTACATCGATCACTTTTATGTTAATGCTCCATTTTCATTTCTCGGCTTTCAGAAACCCAAGAACATTCCTTATACACAATCATGCACTATCTTTTTTGTGAAGTTTTGCTCAGAAGATCTAAACATTTTTGTTCAACTTACTGTACATTCAATTATATATTATTGTTGATTATTCAATTATAATAACTAATAACGAATTAATGAACAATTTGTGATTATTCTAATTTTCATAAGAGAAAGTTGGAAATTCTACCATAATTGTTACTTAACTCCCACTAGCTGCGATAAACTATTTTTCGAATCATGTTTGTTTTCTAACGAGATTAATTTATTCAATTCATTTTTATGTGGAGTGATACATGCTTCTAATTCGAGATGGTAGCACATTGGTAAAGGTTTGAGGTGTTATTGTAAGAGGTTTTAAATTCAAATCTTATTAGCCGCAAATAGTTTGGTAAAAGTGTATGTTCTTTAATTATATAAATTTCAGTCTTAAAGAGAGCTAGTAATTTGTTGGTTGTCGTAGACCTTAATCTTAAAAGGATCATATAAATTGATGATAATAAAAAATGACTCTAATATCTCTTGAAAATATGCTCTAGTATACATACTAAACTAATAATCTATAAACTTACATGCTTTTATAGATTTTGAAAAAGTCTTCATGGTGTATTAAAAATTCCTTGAGTTGTGTGTATCGTAACTCATCATATTTTATTTTTATTTTTACTATAAATGACCTTTCGAACTAGTCAAATCTAGGATTTAGTTATTGCAATGAAGATAACCTTACAAACAAAACAATTAGCTCTATTGCTTTTAATTCTTATACTTGATCATGTTTTTCAAGCTAATGCTACTTCATATGAATCACATTCAGGTAACTTTATTACTTCTTATGTTAATTACTTTTTTTTTTCTTTTTTTTTTTTACATTTTTATTCATTAATGAAATAAACACTTTGCATTTTTCGTATAGGAGATGTAGTTACTACTCGAAGACAAATGCTTAGATCGCGGGTGATAACAGTGCCCGCGTCTAAGCTTGAACAACCGCGAAGTAATATATTCTCTACCCCGTCGCCGCCATTGTTACAGTCAGCAATAATACGTAGGAGTTTACGTAAAAAGAAGCGTTCACCGCCACCGCCACCAAAATTAGGTAATCCTAAGCGACAGCGTTGGTATTTTCCACCACCACCACCGCGTTATACACCACCACCGCCATCACCGTGTTTTCCGCCACCACCACCGCCAACACCATCTCCACCACCACCTCCGCCTCCTCCGCCACCACCGCCTCGTCGACCTTGGCTTTTCCCTTTCTTTTGTTCACCACCACCGCCACCTCCGCTGGCACCATCGGAAAGTTAATTATTAGGATTCATTAGTATATCATTCAATTCAGATATCATTAATTAACAGTTTGATATTTTTTTGATGTCATATTTCTAATGCATTTGCTTGTATTTTGATGATATTTAGATTTGTTTTCTTATCAAAGTAAAATTTGTAATTTAATACACTAAATTGTTAGAATAATAATAGTTGTGTATTTCAACTTCGGAGTACTTAAATATAGCTAAAAAGCTTGTCGTGCTATTAAAAAGTAAAAGCAGTTACGTCGTTTGCTTTTAGTGTGTGGCGGTGGGTTCAAACTCCGTGGATTAGTCGGCAAAATAGGTCGGAAACTATGGTAATCAAAAAAAAAAAAAAGAAAAAATCAATGGTCGATCGAAATATTCAAATTAAACACAATATATAATCGAGGGGCAATGCACATCTAGTAAAATGGACAATGCATCATTTGAAAGGTTTCAACGTTCAAAAGATGAAAATCCCTCTTGATATTATTTTAAGCACTCCAAAATGGTTGACTGAAAGTTACACAATTTGTATTATAATTTAAGCATTCCAAAAACTCGTCAAATACAAACTATAATCAACCAAATTTACTGTCTGCAAAACTCAAATTATTACACGATATTTTAAATATAAACCAATAAATAAAAGTAACCTAATTTGACAAAATATACTTGACTTGGGTAGAACCCAACGATTATGATAACATTAAACCCAAGGATTGAAAAAGTTTCACAATTTGTATCAAAATTGCACACTCCAAAAGCTTGTCAAATACTAACTGACCTAATTCGACAATTTGTACTGCAAAACTCAAATTATTACACGATAGTTTACATATAAAACAATAAACAAAACTGACCTAATTCGACAAAATATACTTGACTTGGGTAGAACCCAACAATTATGATCACATTAAAACCCACAATTTAGTTGTGGACCTATAGCGATGAGATCTGTGGTCGCTAAAAAACCCGTCACTATAGGTGGAATTTGGTGTAGTGAAGGGCCGTAGTCCTATTGTTCAAGGAAAAGGGTCATCGCCAGGCAGTATAATAGATTCTCTCAACTACTTAGCTAGGGGTTTTAAGCTCTACCTAAAGTTTATTTGAATTCGTAGTGAAATTAGATTGCTATATTCGACAAATTACTAAAGCTAGATCAACGTCCACCCCGACATACAATCTAAACGGGCTTAAGCATGTCTACTAACCAGGCTCGCTCAATCACCCCATAATTAACCCAAAATTTCTTGCGTCAAGAATGAAGAGAGTGACTTTCGTAATTGTGATCATGTGTGAAATGTGAATAACCCCCTCAGTGAGCATAACACATGACGAGGTCTCTTGATAACGGATAGCCTGATATTTGATCAACATTGTTTTATTAATTTTATAGTACATTTCATAGCCTTGCATGCATGCACATGCTATGAATTAAAGTGTAATTTCTTGTAGCAAACATGAGATGGTTGGTGATTATATATATATCATTGTTGACTATTTAGCCATAATGACAATTATGTGATTTAGAGACAGTAAGTGATTATACAAATCTTGAATCGATCAACAGGAAAGAGGTTGGGAATTATACCATATTTTTTGTTAATTGGTTCTTAACACCCACTAGTTGCGATATGATAAACTTTTCTCGGTTCTTGTTCGTCGTTTAAAAAGATTTTACCTTTTTATGTGGGGTGAATGTATTTTATTAATCCTATATTGTAAAGTTTTGGGTCCTAATAAGAGGTTTTTAATATAAAATTTTGTTAGCTACAAGCTCTTCGGAAAGAATTAACACGTTCTAGTCATATAGTTCGAAATCTTAAACACATTTAGTGATTATTCTATTTTTGAATTTGTACAGAAAATGTACCCGAACCATACAACCCACAAACCCGAACCCCGAACCGATGAACACCACCCGTCATCATAAATATTCTATTAAATTTTTAATTGTTTAGGCTATTTGAATAAAACTTTTTCTTACAAAGATAACCGTAGGTTAATATTGTTACTTAACTCCCACTAGTAGCTATATATAAACTTTTATTGGATCATGTCTTTTAACGAGATTTTTTTATATGGAGTGAAATGTGTTTCAATATAAATCTCGTAAATTAGTAACTTACTATGAATGAGTCGTACGTGTGACATCACTCTCATTAGTGATGACAATTTATTTACTATAAAATGACCTTTCGATCACATCAAAACTTGAATAGCTAGTTATCGCAATGAAGATAACTTTACAAGCAACACAATTAGTTCTATTGCTTTTGATTCTTCTACTTGATTACGTTTTTCAAGCAAATGGTACTTCATACGAATACCATTTTGGTAATTTTATCACTTTTTATGCTAATTACTTATTGTCTACGTTTCAATAATTTGTGAATGAAATAAACTTTTTTGGTACTTTTTTCGTGCAGAAAATGTACTTTCTAGTCGAAGTCAAATGCTTAGATCGCAGGCATTAACATCGTTGTTGCCTAAGCTTGATCGACCGCGAAATAATATGTTCTCCACCACACAGCCATCACCGTCGTCGTCACTACGAATACTTAGGAGTCTACATAAAAAACGTAAGAATCGTTCACCACCACCGGCACCGGTGTTAAGTCCTAGAATTTACCATCGCCGCAGGTTTTATTCACCACCACCGTGTTATCGACCACCACCACCCCCACCGGCACCAGTGTTAAGTCCTAATTTACAGCAGCACCCCCGCATGGTTTTTCTACCACCACCTCCACCGCGTTATTCATTATTACCGCCACCACCGCATTATCGACCACCCCTGCTGCCACCCCCACCACTACCACCTCCACCGCGTCGTTGACCTTGGGTTTTCCCTTTCTTTTGTTCACTGCCACCTCCCCTGGCCTACCAACACCACCTCCACCACCACCACCGAAAGTTATTAGGATTCATTAGCATATCATTATGATATCATTTATTAACAGTTTGATATTTTTTGAGGCTGTATTTCCACTGCATTTGCTTGTATTTTGATGATATTTAGATTTGTTTTTTATTTACGTTTGTAATTTTATACACTTAATTGTTAAAACAATAATAGTTGTGTACTTCAACTGCTAATTAAATATATCTTGTTTATAGCTAAACAGCTTGTCTTGCTACTAAAAACACTAGTGTCGTTTGCTTTTAGTGTCATAATTAAACTTCAATGGTCGATCGAAATATTCAAAATAAATACAATACATAATCGAGGGACAATGGACATTTAAGAGGTTTCAGTGTTCAACAAATGAAAACCCCTCTAGATATTATTTTAACCAATAAATAAAACTAACCTAATTCGAAAATTATACTTGACTTATAAGGTAGAACCTAACGATGATGATCACATTAAAACCCATAATGTAGTTGGTACAGGTTATATGAAGAAAAACACAAAGAACTCGAGAAACCAAAAATTGTGAAACACGATGAGAAATCAAGCAAAAATATTTAATGCAACCTTCATCCCGTCCACAAGACGTGCTTCATCTTTAGTTTAAGTTTTGGCATTTTACCAGTTACTAAACCATTACTATCCTATATATGTAGCAACACACTTTCGTATAATGTGGCAAGTATCATGCCTACATCTCGTCGATTGAGTTATCAATGACTTATTTAAAATATACTCCGTATGTGTTTGTGCCTATCAAGGGTCGCCCCATCCTCCAATCGTTCAAGAAAAAGGGTCGTCGCCCTAAGGGTGTGAATTTGTGATGAAATCGGACCGATATATCCGACAAATTACTCAGGCTAGATCAGTGTACGTCCAACTAGACATATAATCTAAACAGGCTTACGCATGTCTACTAACCGGACTCACTCAATCACCCCATAATTAACCCAAAATTTCTTGCGTCAAGAATGAAGAGAGTGGCTCTCGTAATTGTGGTCACGTGTGAGTAAGCCCCCTCAGTTAGCATAACACATTAGGAGGTGTCTCGATTACGGATAGCCTAATATCTGATAAGCATTGTTTTGTTCATTTTAGAGTGCATTTCATAACCTTACATGCATGCGCATGCTATGAATTAAAATGTAATTTCTTTCAGCAAACATGAGATGGTTGGTGATTAGATTATACTACATATATATATCATTGTTGACTATCTAGCCATAATGACAATTAGTACGTGTGATTTAGAGACAGTAAGTGATTATACTAATCTTGAATCATATAGAAAAGAGGTTGGAAATTATACCATATTTTTTGTTAATTGGTTCTTAACACCCACTAGTTTCGTCGTTTAAAACGATTTTACATTTTTATGTTCAGTGAATGTATTTTAATAATCTGAAGGAATGATAGTATATCGTAAAGTTTTGGGTGTCCCAATAAAAAAAATTTAATTTAAACTTTTGTTAGCTACGAGCTCTTTGGAAAGAATTAACACGTTCTAGTCATATAGTTCGAAATCTTAAACACAGTTAGTGATTATTCTATTTTTGAATTTGTAGAGAAAATGCTGGAAGTTATAGTCTTTATCATAAATTTACTGTTAAACATTCAATTTTTAAGTTTAAGCTAGTTGAAGAAAACCTTTTCTTACAAAGATAACCATAAGTTAATATAGTTACTTAATAGCTATATATAAACTTTCGATTTGAGCCCCCTTCAATCCAATGGGAAGTTTCGATTTAGAAATATTGTTTTAGGTTGGTTTTTTTCAGTGGGGTTGTGGTTCAGATTTGAGCCCCCTTCAATCCAATGGGAAGTTTTCGTACTAAGGAAGATGATGTTGCTAAGATTTCGATTTCGATTTTTGTTACTAACTTTCCGGAGTCCTTCTCTGCCAAAGACCTATTCCATGCTTGTAAACAATACGGCCATGTGATTGATTCGTTCATTCCAACAAAGCGGGCTAAGGATGGTAAGCGTTTTGGCTTTGTTCGTTTTATTAACGTTTTTAGCATTGAGCGATTGGTTAATAACTTATGTACCATTTGGGTCGGACGAATGAAACTTAATGCTAATGTCGCGAGATTTAATAGAGAGAATGTGAAACAGATTTCTAAAGTTGATAATGCAACAAAGACATTCAAAAGTAACAGTAATGTTGTCAATAAAGCTGATGGATATAAGGTCTCTGGCAATACGTTCGCGAATGTGGTTAAGGGTAGAAGTAATTTTGGGGATTCGGATTCTAGTCCTTCGATTGTGCTTGACGATGAATGTTTGAATACGAAGGATCTATCGTGTTCATTGATGGGTAGAGTTAAAGAGTTGGCGTCTCTTGCTAATCTCAAGAAGGTACTAAGCAATGAAGGTTTCGAAGATATAAAGATTAGTTACCTAGGTGAATTGTGGGTCCTTATTGAATTTGAAAGTTCTAAGGTTACAGATAGTTTTAAGGAAAATGGAGGAGTGAAGTCTTGGTTTTCGGAGCTTAAGTTGGCAACCGAGGAGTTTACTCCGGAAGGTAGAATTGCATGGATTGATGTTGAAGGTATTCCTTTTAAACTATGGTCAGTAAATACATTCAATCGAATTGCTTCGAAATGGGGAAGAATTTTACATATTGAAGAGGAAAAGTACTATCATTCGAAAAGAATTTGTGTCCTTACTACGTTACATCAGAATATATTGGAAAAGGTCAAAGTTGTTTTTAATGGTAAAATTTATTGGTTGCGAGCAATAGAAGTACCTGGGTGGAATCCGGAGTTTTCTGATGAGGAGGAAGAAGATGATGAGTCGGATGATAAGAACCATGATGAGATACATAGCGACCAGGAAGAAGTAGATGATGTGGATGAGGTACCTGACAGGGTTTTCGAGGAACCTGAAAGACAGAAAGATTACAACTCAGAAGACCCGTTTGGTATTTATCCTTTATTGAATAAAGACAAGTTGAATGAAGAAGAAAAGATTGAGGAAAAGGATCCCAGCTTGCAATTCCCCCCGGGATTTACCCCAGAAGGAAGTTTCAAGGAGCAGAATATAGAAGAGGGTCCGGATAAGGTGGTTAACAGAGAGGATGAGGGTGATGACCACTCATTCGTACACATGGAAGGGGATAAAGAAAATTCAAACTCGGTTAACATGAAAGTCGACTCTATGGGTTCGTGCCGTTTCAAGAAAACAAGTATCCCGCGATCGGGAGGTTCCATTTTAAGCCTTATGGAGGAGGTTGTGAAGGTTGGTCAAACTATGGGTTACAATATGGAAGGGTGTTTGAATGATATCACGCAGATGATCAAATCACAAGGAGAGTGTGGGGTTGTTAGATGAATTTTTTATCTTTAAACGTTCAAGGCCTTGCCCAAAAGGCTAAAAAAGATTGGGTTAAGGAGTTGTGTTTTAAAAATAAAGTTAATTTAGTGGGTCTTCAAGAAACGAAGATGGAATCTATTGATATTCAGGTTGTCCGTTCGTGTTGGGGTAATTTATCTTTCGAGTATGAGCATAGTGATTCTGTAGGGAATTCGGGTGGTATTCTTTGCATTTGGGATCCGAATTCTTTTTGCAAGAATAGTGTTATGAGATCAGATTATTTTGTTATAATCCGAGGGGTTTGGTTAATATCAGGGATGGATATAATGGTAGTGGTGATTTACGCTCCTCAAGAGGCGAGTGAAAAACGTATGCTTTGGGACTATTTACTGCAGATTTCGATTCAATGGAAGGGAGAAATAGTTATGATGGGAGATTTTAACGAAGTGAGATATAAAGAAGAAAGATTTGGTTCGATGTTCAAACCTCATGATGCGGATATCTTTAATTCTTTTATTCGTAGTGCGGGTTTATCCGAGGTCCATCTTGGTGGCTGTTCGTTTACTTGGTGTCACAAGTCGGGTACAAAGATGAGCAAGTTGGATAGATTTCTTGTGTCCGAAAATTTATTGCATTTGTGTCCAAACACGAATGCTATGGCTTTAGATCGTTATATTTCGGATCATCGTCCAATCTTGTTACGTGAAGCGGTTTTTGATTATGGTCCAATTCCTTTTCGATTCTTCAATTATTGGATTGAAATTGATGGATTCGATGAAATGGTTAGAGACGCTTGGTGTAATGCTCCCGGTAATAAGAATAATGCAATTCGCAATTTCATGTATAAATTAAAGTTCACAAAAGAGAAAATTCGAGGTTGGATTTCTAATTATAGAGTGAAATCAAGAGAAGAGCTTTTTAATCTTAAAGAGAAGCTTAGAATGGTGGATGAGGTTATTGACAAGGGTGATAGTTCGGTTCAGATGGGCCATACTTGGTTGGAGACTATCAATAAGATTCAACAGATTAATAATTCTAAGGCGTTGGAAATTGCTCAAAAGGCTAAAGTTAAATGGATTGTCGAGGGAGATGAGAACTCTAAATTCTTTCATGGTATGCTAAACAAGAAGCGTCATCAAATGAGTATTAGAGGTGTGTTGGTAAATGGTATATGGATAGACGAGCCAGTAAAGGTAAAACAAGAGTTTCTTGATCACTTTCGTATCCGATTTGATAGACCTTCTCCAAATCGAGCTAAGATTGATATTAGCTTTCCGAATGTGTTATCTTCGGATCAGTGTGAAGATTTGGATCGAATGGTTACTAAAGAAGAAGTCAAAAAGGCCGTTTGGGATTGCGGATGCGATAAATCTCCCGGTCCAGATGGATTCTCATTTAGATTTTATCGGCATTTCTGGGCATCGATTGAAAAAGATCTGTTCGAGGCAGTCGACTGTTTCTTTAAGTATGGAGATATGCCGAATGGATGTAATTCTAACTTTATTGCTTTGATTCCCAAAATTATTGATGCTAATAAGGTTAAAGATTTTCGTCCTATAAGTTTAATCGGGAGCTTATACAAGGTTATTGCTAAGATTCTGACGAATCGTCTTGTTCTTGTGATTGGAGATCTTGTTCATGAGGTCCAGTCGGCGTTTCTTTCGGATCGTCAAATTCTAGATGGGCCATTTATTCTTAACGAGGTTATTCAATGGTGTCGTAAAAAGAAAAAACAATCGCTTATCTTTAAAGTGGATTTTGAAAAAGCTTACGACTCGGTTAGATGGGATTTCCTTGATGACATATTAAACAAATTCGGATTTGGATGTAAATGGAGAACATGGATTCAAAATTGTTTACGTTCTTCTAGAGGGTCCATCCTTGTTAATGGGAGTACCACGGAGGAATTTCAATTCTACAAAGGGCTTAAACAAGGAGATCCGTTATCTCCTTTTTTATTTATCCTTGTCATGGAGAGTTTACATGTATCCTTTCAAAGGGTGGTGGATGGAGGCTTATATTCGGGTATCAATCTTAATTCCAAGGTATGTTTATCTCATTTATTTTATGCGGATGATGCAATTTTTGTTGGTAAATGGAGTGAGCTCAATATTGATACTCTTGTGAAAGTGTTGGATTGTTTTTATCGGGCTTCTGGTTTAAGAATCAATATGTGCAAGAGTAAGATTATGGGTATTAATGTGGAGGAAGGGAAGATTCAAAATGCGGCAGCTAAACTTGGTTGTCTTATCCTTAAGACCCCATTTATATATCTTGGTACGAAGGTTGGTGAAAATATGTCGAGGAAGGAAGCTTGGAAAGAGGTGATAGATAAAGTGATGGCGCGATTGTCTAAGTGGAAGTTAAAAGCTCTTTCCATTGGAGGTAGGTTCACTCTTCTTAAATCCGTCCTTGGTTCGATGCCGATTTTTCATATGTCGATATTTAAAGCACCTTCGTATGTTCTAAAAGCTCTTGAATCTATCCGTAGTCGATTTTTTAATGGTCAAGATAACAATACTCGTAAAGCTTCTTGGGTGAAGTGGGATAATGTTTTAACGTCTAAGGATAAAGGAGGTTTAGGGGTCTCAAGTCTATATGCGCTTAATAGAGGCCTCATGTTAAAATGGATTTGGCGTTTTTATTCTCAAAAGGACTCGTTATGGACGAGAGTTATCAAAGCTATTCATGGTGTTGATGGTAAACTTTTTAGAGATAAGACAGTGGGGGTTCAAACTACTTGGTCGACGATTGTTAACGAGGCCAAACGATTGAAAGAAAAGGGTATAAATATGGAGGATCTGATCCACGTTAAGTTGGGGAATGGTGATAATATGTTGTTTTGGGAAGATAAATGGTGTTCAGGAGGTAGAATGAAAGATATGTTCCCGCGGTTATATGCTCTTGAAACGATTAAGAATGCGACGGTTCGTATGAAAATCATGGGTCCTAGCCTTTATGATTCGTTCAGAAGGAATATTAGAGGAGGAGCTGAAGAAGCTCAATTGGTTTCGCTACTGAATATTACGAAGGATATCCAGTTGGTGCCGAAGGAAGATAGATATCATTGGTCGCTCGACAGTGACGGGGAATTCTCGGTCTCCTCTATCCGCAAGCTAATCGATGGTAAGCGATTTCAGGAGGTAGGCAGCTATACCAGGTGGATCAAATCCGTTCCAAATAAGGTGAATATCATGGCTTGGAAGATAAAAACTGATGCGTTGCCTTCGAGATTTAATCTCTCACGTCGTGGTATTGACATGGATTCTATAATGTGTCCGGTATGTAATGAAGGTGTGGAAACAACGAACCATTTGTTTTTCCAATGTGATATGGCGAAACAGCTTATGCATAAGGTTTCTAACTGGTGGAATGTCGGCTTTGAGAATGTGAACTCTTATGACGAATGGCGTACGTGGTTAGTGTCAATTCGGCTTCCAAACAAGTTGAAAGGTATGATGGAAGGTGCCTTCTATGGCTTATGGTGGTCAATTTGGAATTTCAGAAACAAGCTTTTGTTCGACAGCAAGATTGTTAAGAAGGCGTTAATTTTCGATAACTTAGTTTCTTTATCTTTCAATTGGTGTAAGTTTAGATGTAAAGCGTCGCTTAATTGGGACGATTGGCTTAAGAACCCTTACATTATTTCTGTTTGATCTAGCTCCTTGCTAGTTTTATAAATTGTCGTTCCAAAAAAAAAAAAACTTTGTAAACTCGAGGTTTTAGAATCATAAAATGAGGAATGAAGGAACTAAAGTGTCGACGGTTGACACTCGACAGCACAACATGTTAAAACTTAACAAATAAGAAAAATATACTAATTAAATTTGAATAAAATAATTATAAGTGGAACAAACATTCACCCTTATACGACGCAACAGTCACACTTTGCATTCACATACACTAAATTCCAGCTGGGAACAGCCTGTATGATCCATATATACTCAATTATCTGAAAATATAATTTGTATTTGGTATATACGAGTATAATTAATACTCCATAATTAATTAAAATTATGTAGTAAATGATGAATAATCTAACCCCGTATGTGTGTATGATTTAGTTGATTATGTATGTTTGTACAGTTGTACATGTATGTATGAGAGTGTACGTTTGTATATAAGTGTATGCATGTAAAATTCTTTGAAACGAAACTAGTACATAGTTTAATAAAAAAATATGATAACTTTTGTGTTTTTGACCGTATCAAGCAACTAAATATACGTTACAACCTTGTATTTTTGCCTTTTTTGACACCATACCTTTACTACCTATAATGTAAAAATGGTCAAAGGTGAAAAGTGAAAAACTGAAATTTCAGTCAATGCCCATTTTACCCTTGTCAATGAATGGAAAGTATTGATGGAAAATAATGAATGGAAATCGAAACTGCCAATCAATGTCTGTCATATGCCGATCAATGTCTGCCCTAATTCTCTAAAGAAAACACACACGCAACACCACTCTCATCTCACCCTCTCCACAAAAACACACCCACAAATAATCTCAACCTCTCATCAATTCCACTATCCCCACCACCACCACCACCACATGACGCCGCCACCACCACTGAACACATCTTCGTCAACCACGGACGTCACCACCAATAAAACCCCACGACGAGGCAACAAGACCCACGACCACCATGGGTTTTCATATTTGAGGTATTTTTTTGAGTTTTTAATCTTCTTTTTTTAAAGATCTATACATATTATTTGTAGATCTATATGTCTTTTCTGCCACCGGTGGAACCAAGCTGCCGCCACCGGTAATCCTAAATCAATCTATGAATTTTCAGTTCTTTGTAAAATTAGGGTTACTTTTTATACTCGATTTTAGGCCTTTTGCTTTAGGTAATCGGTTTGATTTAATTGAGATTATTGATTGGATTAATTAGATTTGGGTTTTTTGGTGTTAATCAAACCGATTACCCAAAGCAATAATCTTATGGCCTGGTAGGTAATCCTTTGGTGGTTATTCCCATTATTTTATTTTTGTCATGTGGGTATTTAATTAAATTTTGAGTTGAAATTAGTTTCTTTGTGAGATGCACATGAAATTTGGGGGTTCTGGTTTGGAAATTTTTTTATGAACATGATGTTCTGGGTTATAGGTATATGAAAAGTTTATATGTTGATGATGTTTGGCGTTTCAGGATGTGGTGAGAGTTCATGGGTATGGTGGTGAGGCTAATCCTATTAGTGAGCTGTGAATATAAAACCTACATTTTTATTGTTGCTGGATTTTTTATCATTAATAATGTAAAGCTTTAGGCTATTTACATATAATGAGCTCTATTTAATTTATTGCTAAATATTGAATTACAGATGTGTCGCGATTGTGCATTGATGCATGTGAGCTTATTCAACTGTGGTTTATGAGAGTGGGCTAGAATATGGTCTTTTGCAAAGAAGGTGAAAATCGATATTTTATTCTATATATAATGGTATGGTGGTGTATACTGAGTTCAACGATACAATTTTACAGTAGTAGTTGTGCAGAACAAAGTGGGGAGATCTTATTGCTGCTTTAGACAAGATAGAACAACCACATTTGATTCCTTGCCAATACTCCGAACAGGTAACATTCATTTGTTATATCCGCTATCGTGTTTTTGAATGCTGTAATTGATTAAAATCCTTTTACAATCACTGATAAATAGAGACCTGATAAAGATTATGGGTGGTGGGCCGGGATATGCGAGTTGCGTTGCCAAAATGAAGCATTCTTATAGTTACTCATGTGGAGCCTAATTTGCGTGTTTTGGGTGATGAAATAGGTGCTGAAATGGGTGGGTTCGGGGTGCTGAAATAAATTGCCGTTCCAAAAAAAAAAAAGCTATATATAAACTTTCATTGGATCTCATGTTTGTCTTAAACGAGATTTCTCCTTATTAAGTGGAGCGAATGTGCTTCAATATAAATCTCGTACATTAGTTACGTGTAAAGTTATTTACTATGATTGAGCCGTACGTGTGACATCACTCTCATAAGTCCACAATTTATTTACTATAAAATGTGACCTTTCGAACATATGAAAACACGAATAGCTAGTTATTTGCAATGAAGGTAACTTTACATGCGAAAAAATTAGCTCTACTGCTTTTGATTCTTATACTTGATCATGTTTTTCAAGTAAATGCTACTTCATACAAATCACATTCCGGTAACTTTGTTACTTTTTATACTAATTACTTGTTGTTTACGTTTTAATTCTTGAATGAAATAAACTCCTTTGATTTGCATTTTTCGCACAGCAGATGTGCTTACTACTCGAAGACAAATGCTTAGATCGCGGGTAATAAGACTGTCCGCGTCTAAGCTTGAGCAACCACGAAGTAATATATTCACACCACCGTCACCGACACTACAAGTACGTAAGAGTTTACGCGAAGTCAATTCATCACCACCAGCACCAATTTTAAGCCCATCTATGCAACATCATAAGCCAGGACCACCACCACCACCTCGTTATCAACCACCGCCACTACCACCACCTCCACCCCCACTGCCACCGCCGCCACCGCGTCGTCGACCTTGCGTTTTCCCTTTCTTTTGTTCACCACCTTCGCCACCACCGGAGAGTTAATTATTAGGATTTATTGGCATTGTGAAATTAATAATTAATTGTATGATATTTCTTGATGTCACGATTCTAGAGCATTTGCTTGTATTTTGATGATATTTAGATTTGTTTTTTTTTTAATAATAGTAACATTTGTAATTTAGTACAGTTAATTGTTAACATAATAATAATTGTTGCGTACTTCAACTACCTGAAAAGCTTGTCTTGCTACTAAAATTACTTGCATCGTTTTTTATTTTATTTTTTGTTGCCATGAAACTTAAGTTATCGACGTTAACATTGCACACAATATTAAAAAAAAAAAAAATAATAATAATAATAATAAATAAATAAAATAAAATTATCATCCAATGATACATAAAAAGTGTTATCAAAAGTCAAAAAAAGTGTCAATAAAGAAAAAAAAATGTCGCTAAAAGCAAAAAAATTTCACCAAAAGTAAAAATAAACGTCACTAAAAAATTTATGTGCTTCTCACACACTAAAAAAAAGTGTAGGTAAAAGTGTAGTCGGTAAAAGTCTATTTACAATTACACAAAAAAGTGTGAGCACATTGTTTTTGCCTCTTGTGAGTTGTGACACATTTGGTCAATGTGTCATCAAATCTCGAAATTTTATGCTTTTAACAATACTTTTTAAAAAATGTCCTTATAAACTTAAATTTAGTGACAGTTTTTTTTTCGTGTTATTAGAATCTCTGTCACTAAATGTCTTATTTCTTGTAGTTGCATCATTATCCTATTATTATATAAATAAACACATACAATATTCATAATATATACAGTTGCAAGATGCACAACTAGCTAGTAAAATGTACAACGCATCCTCTGATAGGTTTCAGTTGTCAACAAATGATAACCCCTCTTGATGGAAAAAGTTTGTATTAAAAGTGAAGCACTACAAAAACTCGTCAAATACAAACTATAATCAACCAAACGTACAATCTGGAAAACCCAAATTATTACACTGTAGTTTTTAAGTTAACCAATAAATAAATAAAACTAACCTAATTTGACAAAATATACTTGATCGATTTGGGTAGAACCCAACGATTACGACCACATTAAAATCGATAATGTAGTTGCTAATTAATGGTATAACTAGCAAAGTCAATTCTGCAGTCAACTCTTCTTATAAAAACAGAGGATCAAGAACAGAGAAGAAGAAGGAGAATCCATATATCTCAGCCCATTGTATAAAGCATCAAAGTATTTTATCTAAATGTGAAGCAATGTAGTAGCATTTTAGATGTAAGAGTATCTAGTATAAATAGTCTTGTAATACTTAATTTCAATCAGTTGAATAAAACTCATTTTTCACATTTCGCTCAAATTCTCTCTTTTTTTCATCTTACAATATGGTATCAGAGCCACCAGGAAGGCTCTCTAACAACCATCACTATCTGTCATAACCAACTTTGACCACCAACTAACAAACTTTGACCACCATCCTAACTAACTTTCCCTCCAATTATCCGCCATTGTTAAACCTCACTAAATTCACTCATTTACCCATCAAAATCCATCAAATTCACTCAAGAATCCATCAAAATCACTCAAATCACATCCTGAATCACCATATCTGATTCATTTCATTAAAATCACTCAAGAATCAATCAAAATCAATCAAAAACCATTCAAACCATGACAACTTCCAATCCATCAACCAATTCCATTGAAGATACAACATCAGTCAATCATCCTTTGTTTCTGCATCAAAATGATCATCCTGGATTGATTTTGATATCCAAGAAGCTGTTAGGATCTGAAAACTATAGTCCTTGGAGAAGATCTCTCATGATTGCACTCAATGCAAAGAACAAACTCAAAATCATCACATCTGAATATCCAGAACCTGATGCACAATCACCAAATAGAGCTTTATGGGAGAGGAACAATGACATGATCATTTCTTGGATCTTAAATACAGTTTCTGATCAAATAAGCAACAATCTCAGTTTTGTGCATTCTGCATCAGCACTTTAGTTGGAACTTCAAGAGCATTACTCTCAGTTAGATGGTCACAGAATCTATCAATTGACAAATGAGATCACTCAGTTAAAAGCAAAACAACTCATCCATTGAATTATATTATCAAAAGCTAAACGGGCTGTGGGATGAGATAGATGCTTTAGAGGCTCCATATATGTGTACTTGTAATTGTGTTTGTGCAAATGGAAGGTTGAATGGGGCAAGAGAAAGCAGGAAAAGTTTGTTACAGTTTCTTATGGGTTTAGATGAGTGCTTTGCAAACATTAGGGGACAAATTCTGTTAATGCAGCCCATGCCCAATGCCACTAAAGCTTACACAATGTTAAGACAAGAGGAGAAGCAGAGAGAAACAAGTGTTCCAAAGTTTACTGCACCAACTGTTATGTCCACCTTCAATAATTCAAGGCCATCTCAAAATCAAAACCATGCTTCAAACACTTCCAACACTAGACAAACCAGACCAGGAATCAATCCAAACACTAGAAGGAGCAGTTTCAAGCAAGGAGTTATTTGTGAAAATTGCCAGAAAGAGGGCCATTACAAAAGTGAATGTTACCAATTAGTGGGGTATCCAGTGGGTCATCCTTTGCATGGAAAGGTTAGGCCAGCAGGCATTGGTTCAAGCAGTGGTCCAAGTGGTGCAAATAGATACAATTTTAGGCCTAGAAATGTCAATATGGTGACTGGTCAAACAGCAAATTCAGAAGGAATTTCTACAAGTGAATCTGCTCAAAGTGGACAAGCTGATGATGCAGTCTTTGCAAAGATGGACTCACTCCAAAATCAGTTGAACCAAGTCATGATGATGCTGCAACACACCCAAGGTAATCATAAACTCTTAGCTGCTAGTAGGTATTTGTTCATAGCTTCTTGTGTCTCACTTTATAAGGATGCTTGGGTAGTAGATAGTGGAGCCACAGACCACATTTGCATCACCCTGACTCTCATGTTTAACATCATTCATTGCACCATACCTATCATTGTCTCACTTCCAAATGGCCACACTGTTACTGTCACTACTATTGGTTCTGTAAGAGTTAAACAAAACCTTATCCTACACAATGTCTTGTACATACCATCATTTGCCTATAATCTTTTGTCAGTAAGCCAAATTACCAAAACAACCAACTTCTCAATCATTTTTAACCATGCCACATGCATTTTGCAGGGCAACAATCAGAGGATTGCCCATGGAATCCAATCTGATGGCTTGTACATCATCAAGTCAGACCATGCTTCTACATCTCCAAGCTCTTTGCCACAACCTTCAACCACTGCTCTATCTCACACCAATAATCTACATCTTTGGCATGCTAGATTAGGCCATTCATCCACCACTGTACTAAAATAAATAAAACAACTTCCTAGCTTTTCTACTGATGTATCTTCACTTCATTGTACTATATGTCCACTTGCTAAACAAACTGCTTTGCCATTTCCATTAAGTGTTTCTCATGCTAGTAATTCATTTGATCTTATTCATGCTGATACATGGGGACCTTATAACCATTCCACACTGAATCAATGTAAATATTTTCTCACCTTGGTGGATGATTGCACAAGACTAACCTGGACATTTCTTTTACCAACCAAACAACAAGTTCCAACCACAATCAAGAATTTCTTCTCCTATATATGTTCAAACACAGTTTTTCTCAAAAACATCAAAACATTCAGGAGTGATAATGGTACTGAATTCACAAACAATACACTCACTGAATTTTTCAAAACCAAAGGTGTTATTCATCAAACCTCTTGTCCTAACACTCCCCAACAAAATGGGAGAGCTGAAAGAAAACACAAACATTTGTTAGAAGTAGCCAGATCATTACACTTTCAAGCAAAATTTCCAATACATTTTTGGGGTTACTGTCTTTTGGCTGCTACATATTTGATAAACAGACTTCCATCCAAAGTTTTAAATCACAAATCACCCTATGAAATCCTTTACAACAAACCACCAGATCTCCAACATCTCAAAGTAATTGGTTGTCAAGCTTATGCTTCTGTTCATACCTCAGACAAATTTGGCAAAAGAGCTATACCCTCAATTCTACTTGGTTACCCACAACATCAAAAAGGATACCTATTACTTGCCCAGGACACCAAAAAGATATTTGTTAGTAGGCATGTTAATTTTCATGAACATATTTTTCCATTTCACACTGCCACACCATATCATACACCCACACTAGACACATTCCCATCAACTCCTATCTTCTATCCAACTTCACATCCCATTCCTACAAATACACCTTCACCAGAACCAACTCCTACATCAGAACACTCAACATCTCCACCTTCACCTGAGCCTACTCCCACACCAGAACCTTCACCATCTGCCACAGATCATCCACAACCTACTTTTACCACAGAACCTTCATTTTCACCTCCTACATCAGAATCCTCATCCATACCAGAACACTCACAATCAACTTCTACAACAGAACCATCATCACCCACATCTACACCAACATCTGCAGATACACCACCACCACCCAGAAGATCTTACAGAACCAAACACACACCCACAAAACTTAAAGATTTCCAACATTATAAATCATCATCTGTGCACTCCACTAGAACCAAACATCACACTTCACATTTCATAAATTATAACAACAATCACAATCCTTTCACTCTTCACTTCATTAATTCACTTCACAGAGAAACAGAACCAACCTCTTTTACTCAAGCATCAAAACATCCCAAATGGAAAGAAGCTATGAATAAAGAACTATTTGCACTAGAGGAAAATGAAACCTGGGAGTTCACCATACTTCCACCTTCTAAATTTGCTATTGGTTCAAAATGGGTATTTTGAATCAAATATAATGCTGATGGCTCTGTTGATAAGTATAAAGCAAGGCTGGTTGCACAAGGCTTTACCCAACAGGACGGGATTGATTATAATGAGACATTTGCACCTGTGGCTAAGATGACTACTGTGAGAACTCTACTTGCTGTTGCTTCCATTAACAACTAGTTTGTGCAACAATTAGATGTGAATAATGCTTTTCTGCATGGTGATCTTGATGAGGAAGTGTACATGAAAGTTCCTAAAGGTTATCCACATCCTCTGCCACCTAACACAGTTTGCAAGTTGAAGAAGTCACTCTATGGGTTGAAACAAGCCAACAGGCAATGGTTCACAAAGTTTACTACATTTATTCTCTATCTTGGATTTGTTCAGAGTCATGCAGATTCTTCACTATTCACCTATCACAAAGGCTCCACTACTTTGATCCTACTACTCTATGTGGATGACATCTTACTTGCAGGCAATAACTCTGCTCTCATCTCAGAAGTCAAAGACCAGCTTCATAATACATTCACCATCAAAGATCTTGGTCCACTTCACTACTACCTTGGCATTGAGTTTCTCAGGAACTCAAAAGGTATAGTGATGACACAAAGAAAGTATGCTTTGGATCTCATAGATTATGCACAACTTCAAAATGAAAGACCTGCCAAAACACCACTGGATCCAAGAAACAAACTAACCTACACAGATGGTGAACCATTTCCAGATCCTTCTCATTATAGAACACTTGTTGGCAAACTTATCTACCTCACCATTACTAGACCTGACCTTGCCTTTGCAGCTCATCTCCTAAGTCAGTTTTCTCATCAGCCCTATACTTCTCATCTTCAAGCATTACACAGAGTCATTAAGTACATAAAGATGAGCCCAGGTCAAGGATTGTTTCTGCCAAGACATAACCCTCCAACTCTGCATGCCTATTGTGATAGTGATTGGGCCAATTGTCCAACTACAAGAAGATCTATTTCTGGATTTGGTATTTACTTAGGTAACAGTCTCATTTCATGGCATTCTAAAAAGCAACCAGTGGTTTCTAGGTCTTCAACAGAAGAAGAGTATAGGGCTCTAGCAGATTGTTCATGTGAAATTACATGGCTCATTGCTCTCCTAAAGGATCTTAAAGTTTGTGTCACCACTCCTGTGAGAATTCTATGTGACAACATTTCCACTATTGGTCTTGCCACCAATCCAGTTCAACATGCTAGAACCAAACATATTGAACTGGATTGCCACTTTGTTAGAGACAAAATCAAAGCAGGCCAAATTCAAGTATCCTACATTCCTACAAGAGCTCAAACTGCAGATATTCTTAAAAAAGCCCTCACTACCTATCCATTCAGACAATGCCTTTCCAAACTTGGCATGTGTGATCCTTACACCTTGCCAGTTTGTGAGGGGGATAATGGTATAACTAGTAAAGTCAATTCTGCAGTCAACTCTTCTTATGAAAACAGAGGATCAAGAACAGAGGAGAAGAAGGAGAATGCATATATCTCAGCCCATTGTATAAAGCGTCAAAGTATTTTATCTAAATGTAAAGCAATGTAGTAGCAGTTTAGATGTAAGAGTATCTAGTATAAATAGTCTTGTAATACTTCATTTCAGTCAGTTGAATAAAACTCATTTTTCACATTTCACTCAAATTCTCTCTCTTTTTTTCATCTTACAATACTAATATATGATGAAAAACACGGAGAACTCGAGAAACCGAAAAATGTGAAACATGATGAGAAATCAAGCAAAAATATGTAATGGAACCTTTATGGCTTTATCACGTCCAAAGAGACGTGCTTCATCATTATTTTTGTTTTCGCATTTTACCAATTGCTAAAAACTTAATATCCTATACCAACTACATTGTGGCCGGTATTTGCATAAAGTAAGTGGTTATAACCAATCTCTCAGCTTCTTTATTACTTAAAGCTTAAGTGTTAGGTTCATCACATATATAAGATGGCCTTGTACCTTGATTGCTTGAAGCCTGTTATATTAGTTATCCCTGCTACTCCTCAGTAGGTATTGGTAAAGGTAACTGGTGGATCGGATGGTTTGGACGATAGCTTATGTGATATGGTGAATAGTTTATATCAAAATGAAGGTTTCCTGATTGTGAAAGGTAGTATGAACTTGATGAGCGCGCAATTTAAAGGGCTAGGAATAGAGAGTCGTGAAAGATGAGACTTCTTGGTCCTAGCTAGCATTACACTGCCATGAGAGGAATGGTTGGATGTCATATTGGCTTAGTCTGGTTTAGCAATGATGTCTATCTCTATGGTTATTATTGTAGCTGGACTTGTGAGGTGGGCTGCAAGGTTTGGCTTTCGGTACATAACCTAGTGTATGGGAAATGTAGTTGCTAGTTTCAGGCTTCCCAATTAATAGTGATGGAATGGTTCATTTGCCAAAGATGATGCCTACTGTTTTTGCTTCTATAATCTTATTTTGTGAGGATTAAGCTACACATATACAATATAGTTTGTGGGATTAGTGGCAAATGTAGTATATTTGGTAGAATGATCTGGCGAATTAAAGGTGAATTAGAGATATATTGTCTTTGTTACTGTATTGTATAAGTAGTTAAATTTAGGGCTAATCAAAAAAATAACAAATAAAAAAAATAAAATAAATCATACTTGCCACTATATCTTTTTATGCGTAACATATTAAAAATTTGCTTATATGTGTATTAAACTACCATTTTTGTCTTTATGTGTGTACTTTATAATCATTTTGCCCTTTATTTTATTAACACGAGAGGGGCAAAATGGTCAAAAAGTACACATTTAAAGACAAAAATGATAGTTTAATACATATAAGCAAAAAAATTGTTCGATACACATAAAAAAATATAGTAGCAGGTACGATTTTTTTATTTTTATTTATTTATTTTTTTTTATTATTATTATTTATTTTTTGTGATTAGCCCTTAAATTTATTTATTTCTTTCTTTCTTGTCTATGGTTTATCGGAAATGTCCAAAATCTATAGCTTGCAGATGACTTCTAAAAAGTATGTTCGTTAATTGATAGTAATATATTTTCACCTTTGGCAAAAAAAAAAAACAAAAAACAAAAAACAAAAAAAAAAAAAAAAAAAAAAAAAAAAAAAAAAAAAAAAAAAAAAAAAAAAAAAAAAAAAAAAAAAAAAAAAAAAAAAAAAAAAAAAAAATTAATATCCTATATCTATTACATCACACTTTCGTATAATGTTGCAATTATCATGCCCACGTCCATCTTTTGAGTTATCAGTGACTTATTTAAAACAGAAGTGTCTGGCCTATTTGACATGGTTTTCTTTTGTCGTCTAGTGAACTTTTAGCGACGACTCAGCGACAACATGTCATCGGTAAAGTTTATGGTCAAGGACAGGGCAAGAAACTTTGATTTGTCGTTTTGTGGACCTATACCGACGACATCCGTCGTGGCTAAAGCCCATCACTATAGGTGGAATTTGCTGACGTAGTGAAAGATCGTAGACTTATCGTTCAAGGAAAAGGGTCGTCGCCCAGCAGTATCATAGATTCTCTAGAACTACTTAGCTAAGGGTTTTAAGCTCTACCTAAACAGTAAATGTGTTTGCGGTGAAATCAAACCGATATATCCGACAAATTACTCATGCTAAATCAGTGTCCAACCCGACATACAATCTAAACACAGGCTTAAGCATATCCACTAACCGGACTCACTCAATTACCCCATAATTAACCCAAAATTTGTTGCGTCAAGAATGAAGAGAATGACTCTCGTAATTGTGGTCACGTGTGAGTAAGCCCCCTCAGCGAGCTTAACACATGAAGAGTTACGGATAACCTGATATCTAATTATCAACATTATTTTGTTCATTTTATGGTACATGTCATAGCCTTACATGCATGCACATGCTATGAATTGAAGTGTAATTTCTTGTAGCAATTAAACATGAGATGGTTGGTGATTAGATTATATATCATCGTTGACAATTTAGCCATAATGACAATTAGTGTGATTTAGAGACATTAAATAACTATACTTATCTTGAATATTCAATAGGAAAGAGGATGGAAATTATACCATATTTTTTTTTAATTGGTTCTTAACAGCCACTAGTTGCGATATGATAAACTTTTTTCGGATCTTGTTCGTCGTTTATAAAATTTTACCTTGTTATTGTAAAGTTTTGGGTGTCCTAATAAGAGGTTTTAATTTAAAATTTTGTTAGCTACAAGCTCTTTGGAAAGAATTAACACGTTCTAGTCATATAGTTCGAAATCTTAAACACAATTAGTGATTATTCTTTTTTTGAATTTGTAGAGAAAATGTGGGTTATGTTCCTGAACCATACAACCTACGAACTCGAAAACCGAATCGTGAACACACTAGTCTATCATAAATTTTCTGTAAAATTTTTAATTGTTTAAGCTAGTTATATACTCCTTCCGCTTCAAAATTATTGTCCCCCGACAAAAAAACACACAGTTTAAGAAAAGTACATTTATTACAGCTTTCTCTTTATTACTTTTTGACAGAATGACAATTTTGCCCTTAGGTAATTAATTAAAGTCTTATTTAAGGTATGTAATAATAATTTTAAACGAGAGTAATATAGTAAACTTGGTTAAACTTTCCTATCTATTTTTAGTAGTGAACAATTAAATTAAGACATCTCAAAAAAGAAACGTTGACAATAAAATTGAGACGGAGGGAGTAAAACCTTTTCTTACAAAGATAACCGTAAGTGAATATTGTTACTTAACTCCCACTAGTATAGCTTTCATTGGATCATGTTTTTCTTTTAACGAGACTTTTCCTTTTTAAGTGGAGTGAAATGTGTATCTCGTAAAAGTAACGTGTAAAGTTATTTACTATGAATGAGTCGTACGCGTGATATCACTCTCATAAGTCATAAGTGATCACAATTTATATTTACTATAAAATGACCTTTCGAACATGTCAAAACACGAATAGCTAGTTATTACAATGAAGATAACTTTACATGCGAAACAATTAGCTCTATTGCTTTTGATTCTTATACTTGATCATGTTTTTCAAGCAAATGCTACTTCATATGAATCACATTCAGGTAACTTTATTACTTCTTATGTTAATTACTTTTTTTTTACATTTTTATTCATCAATGAAATAACTCCTTCGGTTTGCATTTTTCGTACAGGAGATGCACTTACTACTCAAAGACAAACGCTTAGATCGTCCATGCTTCAGCTTGAACAACCGCGAAGTAGTATATTTTCTACACCGTCGCCACCATTGTCACCGTCACTACAAATACGTAGGAGTTTAAGTAAAAAGAACCGGTCACCACCATGTAAAAAGAACCGGTCACCCCCACCGGCACCGAGGTCAGGTCCCCTTAAACGACCTCGTCGACAACGTTATCGACCTCCGCCACCACCACGGTATTGAGCACCACCGCCACCACCACCTCCGTCGTCATCGGGTCATCGACCTTGGGTTTTCCCTTTCTTTTGTTCACCACCACCGCCACCTCCGTCGCCACCACCAAAAAATTAATTATTAGGATTCATTAGCATGTCATTTTGATATCAACAGTTTTATACTTTTTGAAGTCACATTTCTAGTGCATTTGCTTGTATTTTGGATGATTTTTTTTATTTTTATTTTTTTATTTTTTTTTTCAAATTTGTAATTTAATATACTTAATTGTAAGAATAATAATAATTGTGTACTTCAACTACTTAAATATAGCTTGTATATAGCTAAAATGCTTATCTTGCTACTAAAAGCACTTACTCCATTTGCTTATAGTGTCATATAAAACTTCAATGGCCGATCTAAATATTCAAAATACATAATCGAGGGGCAACGCACATCTAGTAAAATGGACAATGCATCATTTGAAAGGTTTCAGTGTTCAACAAATGATAACCCTCCTGATAGTATTTTAAGATCAACTCCATATAATGGTTGACTGAAAGTTTCAGAATTAACCTATAAATACAACAAATTTAATTCGACAAAATATACTTGACTTGGGTAGAAGAACCCAAAGGTTATGATCACATTAAAACCCGTAATAATGTAGTTGGTATAGGTTATATGATGAGAAACATGGAGAACTCGAGAAACCGAAAAATGTGAAAGATGATGAGAAATCAAGCAAAAATATGTAATGGAACCTTTATCACGTCCAAAAAAACGTGCTTCATCTTTATTTAAGTTTTCACATTTTTACCGTTATTATTACTAAAATAAATAGCATCTATACCAACACGTTGTTGTATAGCGTTGCAATTTTCATGTCTATGCTTTACTATTATATATGTTATCAATATATGACTTATTTAAAACACATATAAGTGTTTGCTCGTATTGAAGGGTCGACAACTCGACATCTCCTGCTGTCCAAAAAAAATGACTTGTCGCCCTTGCAGTACATATGCGCAAAATGGACACAGCCCGATCTTGATCTCAATAAGCCTGACTTAATGAAGCCCATGCCCGATGCTACTCGAACTGGACGATCCTACTCCAATTTGGGTTTCATATCAAAGACCTGTCCAAAGCCCGAACATTTTAACACACTAGTTGGATACCTGCGCACAGCGGTGGCAATAAATATAGTTATATTATAAATATAATAAATGAATTGCAAGCCCAACTCTCCTCGTAATTCCCTACCCGCTTAGTGAATTCGTTTCACAACACTCAGAATGCCTATGTGTTTGTATCATTATTCCCCCATATAAAAAGACCCTCGCAATCTCTAACCGGTCAGACACTCCTTCCAAAAGTATATGATTTTGACGAATCAATATTGTATTGATTGAAATAAAAGTTAAAGTTATAAAAAAATTGAATAAAAATAAAATAAATCCATTAAAAATGTAAAAAGCTAAAAACCCATAAAAACATATCAAAATGAATGTTGAATTAAATAGTACAAAATTTTATAAAATATTGTGAAATTAGATTATAAAAAAATAAAATAAATAAAAAGATATTTCAATTTGAAAATAAAGGTAGAGTTTTAGTTGAGAAGTGACACATGTCACTCCATTATTGGAGCTCATTATCTTAATTTTGGTGGAGCGCACAACTTAAATGCTTTATATAGCAGTATAGATAGATTTACTCATAATGCGTTTTTTTGCCCTATAACTAAAACTAGTAGTACATCATGTTTCACAAGATTTATGAGTACCCGAGACCAGCCCGCAAGGAATTAAAATCATGATAAAAAAGTTGTCGAATCCTTGCCAGAACTAGGCCGGGCTTTTAAATAAGATGTCGACATGTGCCTAAAAATCCTTGTCCAAGGTATGATCAAGGCAGGGCTTTATTAATCTCTACCCAGGCGTATCATATACGGGTGTTTATCGATTCAGTAATCGGGTTGTTCGGTTAGTTTCGTTAAATTTTTTTTGGATAAAGCCGAAAACTGTACCAAATTCAAATTAGATTAAACAAAACCGAAAAACAGAATTGATTTTTCTTTTCTTTTTCGTATAAAATACAATTCTGTATATAATTATGTTAATTCAATTTTCAGTTCACTTTTTATTTTGTCAAAATCATTATCAAAACGAAAACCAAATACTTAATTCAGTCATCTGTAAATTCGGTTTGATTCGATTTGGGATTTCAGTTCCTGCGGGTATTGCCCGAATTGCAAACCTCGCGCCATCGTTGCTACTTAGTAAGGTTGTGTTTGTTTTTTAAAAAGAGTCTCTTAACAGCCTCTGAATCTGAACCGTTCAGACGCGGTCAGACATTTTGGCCGTTCAGACCGTTTTTTTTTTTTTTTTTTTTTTTCGTTCAGACGCGGTCAGAGTCTGTAAGATCTTAATGGTCTAGACTTGAGATGAGTGTCTTAATGCTTTTTGTTGTTTTCTTTCATGTTCAAATACGGTCAAATTCAGATATTTACGCCTCAGATTAAGATTTACATGTGCGGTTCAGATTCAGATTTTCTTAAAAAAAACAAACGGCGCCTAATAGTTAAGCTTTAGAGTGTATGTTAGAGCATCCACAATGGCAAAAGCCTTTCATGACTTATTGCATTTAATGCAATCAATGCATACCACATTTAATACATATCACTTTGAAGAAAGACTTGAAGTATAACAAGTCTTTTTAAAAAACTTTTCAAAAAGCTTTTCATGCAATGCAAAAAAAGTCTTTCAAAAGACTTATTCAAATAGTAAAAAGCTATTCTTGTTTTTACCATTGTGGATGCTCTTAGTTTCTCGGCAAAAAAACATATCCGACGTATCCAACAAGTCCTCACTTTAAGTAATCCACATCATGATGACGTCACCACCACCATCATTACAGATCTCCCTTCAAAGTTCAAACTAATAAAAAGAAGAAACAGATCTGGTTATCAATCAAATAGTGATCATGGCAGCAGGAGCAGCGTCAGCGCTGTTTATACTGGACATCAAAGGCCGAGTACTCGTGTGGCGTGACTACCGTGGTGACGTCTCATCTCTCCAAGCTGAACGCTTCTTCACTAACTACATCCAAACACAGGTATTTACATATTTATATAATTTCATCATCATCATCATTTTTTATTTGTAACAGAATGTAGCTCATCAAGTATATAATGTTAGTTAAGTTAAGTTATTTATAAACTATAAGTGATTTGAATGAAAATGTGACTGAATTGACTCCCATTCGTTTCGGTTTACTTTTCGCTTTCTTTTCGAGTTAGTTAGTTGTAACAGAATTTAGTTTATAAAGTGTATGTTAGTTAAGTTATTTGTAAATTATAAGTGATTTGAGTGAAAATGTGACTGAATTGACTCTGATTTGTTTCGGTTTAGTTTTCAGTTAATTTGTTTGTTAGTTCTAACAGAATTTAGTTTTGCCTTTCTTTTTGCTTGATTTGCGAGTTAGTTTGTAACAGAATTTAGTTTATAAAGTATGGGTAGAGATCCGGTGAGAAGAAAACTTAAAATGAGAAGAATAAGAAATAACTATAACCACACATTCGAGATGCGACGACTTGAATTAGATGCATCTCTATTCTTAGATGCATCTTAGTTTTTTTCAAAAGTGATCTTAAAGTACAAATGACACAAAGTAATATTAACAACAATATTGACCTGCAGAGGACGAAAAATACATAGGATCCGCCTAACTTGATAAAATGCATCTAAAATATTTATATGCATCTAATTTTTTGCTAGAATATATAATAGGGTGCATCTAAAAGATTAGGGATGCATCTAATTCAAGTCGATGCATCTCTAATTTGTGGTTATAGTTATTTCTCATCCTTCTCATTTTAAGATTTCTTCTCATTTGATCCTAAGTCTATAAAGTATATGTTAGTTAAGTTATTATATGTGATTTGAGTGAAAATGTGACTGAATTGACTCTGATTCGTTTCGGTTTAGTTTTCGGTTAATTTTCGAGTTAGTTATTTGTAACAGAATTTAGTTTCGCGTTTCTTTTCGCTTGATTTTCGAGTTAGTTAGTTGTAACATAATTTAGTTTATAAAGTGTATAATAGTTAAGTTATTTGTAAATTATAAGTGATTTGAGTGACATTGTGAACGAATTGAGTTCGGATTCGTTTCGATTTAGTTTTCGGTTAATTTGCGAGTTAGTTAGTTGTAACATAATTTAGTTTATAAAGTGTATGTTAGTTAAGTTATTTGTAAATTATAAGTGATTTGAGTGAAAATGTGACTGAATTGACTTCGGTTTCGTTTCGGCTTAGTTTTTGGTTAATTTGCGAGTTAGTTGTAACAGAATTTAGTTTTGCGTTTCTTTTTGCTTGATTTTCGAGTTAGTTGTAACAGAATTTAGTTTATAAAGTATATGTTAGTCAAGTTATTTATAAATTATACTAAATAAGTGATTTAAGTGAAAATGTGACTAAATGAATTAGCTCGGATTCGTTTCGGTTAATTTGCGAGTTGGTTGTAACAGAATGTAGTTCATGAAGTATGCTGATTAAGTTTTATTAGTTCAATTTGATGTTCATGTTATTAAGTTAATTATTAGTGACTTGAATGAAAATGTGACTGAATTGACACCGATTTGTTTCGTACTTAAGTTTTGATGAAACATATAGATGTTCGTATATCATGTTATTATAAGTTATATTTGTAACAGAATTGTAGTTAGATGATGTTAATCTAACATGATTTGGATGAAAATGCGTTTGAATTGACTTTGGATTCGTTTCGCTTTCGGTTTCGATTGATTTACAAAATTTAGGTTTATGAAGCACGTTAGTTAAGCTAAGATGTTAGTATATGTAGTGAAGTTATTTACCTCATCTAGTGGAGTATATGTTAGTTAAGCCAATATACTCGTATTCCTAATTATGTTATTTATAAGTGATTTGAATGAATCCCCCATCGGCCTCGGAGTTCACCTGCGACGACTCCGGGCTATCCAAAAGAGTAGTCGCCCTGGGATTAGTCGGCTCGTAATGTCTAGTCGGGGAAAAAAAAAAAAAAGGGATTTGAATTTAAATGTGACTAAATTGGCTCCGATTGGTTTCGGTTTAGTTCTCGGTCATTTTGCGAGTTATTTTAGTTAAATACATCCAAAAAGGCAAAAAGAGGTATATATCGTTTAACTGAATTTAGTTTATGAAGTGTGTTAGTTAAGATGTTCATATTTGTAAGTGATTTTGTATATCATGTTATTAAGTTATTTATAAGTGATGT
Source organism: Artemisia annua (assembly GCA_014162995.1). Lineage (NCBI taxonomy): Eukaryota > Viridiplantae > Streptophyta > Magnoliopsida > Asterales > Asteraceae > Artemisia > Artemisia annua. The sequence goes on from LBNU01017897.1 coordinate 210,680, forward strand.
ACTGATGTGAATGGAAATGTGATTGTTTGTTAAGTTTTTGTTTTAGATTGATTTGCGAGCTATTGGTAAAGGAATTTAGTTCATCAAGTATGTTGATTAAGCTAAGTAAGATGTTCGTATATCATGTTGTTTGTAACAGAATTTTACGGATTCGTTTCGTTGTTTTTAATTAGTTTGCGAGTTATTTGTAACAAAATTTAGTTTATGAAGTATGTTAGTTAAGCTAAGATGTTCGTATTTGTATTTAAGTTTTGTTAATTAAAATAGATGTTCTATGTTCGTATGTCATTTTTAAGTTAATTATAAGTCATTGAATGAAAATGTGACTGAATTGACGTTGGATTTGTTTTGGTTAATTTGCGTGTTATTTGTAACATAATTTATTATAATTTTTTTTTAATTATTATTATTAAATTATCATCAAAAGTGTGACCGATTAAGGAATAATCAAAAGTTAAGCTTTTAAGTTTCTTCATAATGGAGCAGGATAAGGAGAGGTTTGAAGAATCAATTAAAGATTATGGCTCGGTTGCATTAACTAAAGACTCGTGAAGGGATTTTGCGTGTTATTTGTAGCACCATTTAGTTCATGAAGTGTGTTGATTGAGTTTGTAGGTAGGTAACAGGTTATGTTATATTAGTAGGATTAGAATGAGATTCTGTTTGAATTCACTACCTATTCGTTTCCTTGTTTTATTTGATTAATTTTCGTGTCATTTAGCGTAGTTAATAATTTGAACAAGTTAAATAGAACAAAATTCAGGTCCTAAAGTAGGTTGATAAAGCTAAGATTTTCGTGTTGTTTATTGCAGGTAGAGATTTAAACAAGTGAAATAGAAGTATAGAACAAGCTTTAGGTCATGAAATAAGCTCATTAAGCTATGATGTTCGTATTTGTAGTTAGATTTTGTTAATTCAACTCATCTGAGTGAAATTCTGTTTGAACCAATAAGATTTGGATGCAATTCTGTTCTGTTTAATTTTGTTTGCAGCAGTTTCATGTTTCTGTTTGGTTTTTAATGGAGTTATGTAACATGAATCTGAATATAACATTCTGCTAATAAAAAAAAGTACGAAGATAACATGTTATGAACTTATGTTTTCCTTTTTTGATGAATGTCAGGGTGATTCAGATACACAAGATCCAGTTGTGTATCATAATGGTGTCACGTATATGTTCATACAACATAACAATGTATATTTAATGATTGCTACGAGGCAGAACTGTAATGCAGCCAGTCTTCTTCTATTTCTACATCGTCTTGTTGATGTAAGTGCTATTTGGTTTTGGTCCCGTGAATACTTCTGTACCAAATATATGGTTAGATAGTTATCAGATCATTATCGCTATTTGTAACAGGTTTTTAAGCATTACTTCGAGGAGTTGGAAGAGGAATCACTTAGAGACAACTTTGTTGTAGTGGTATGAAACATTTAACAATATTTGTTAACATAATCGGAAAGAAACAAGTTTACTTATAGCTTATGGTCTCATGCAGTATGAGTTGCTTGACGAAATGATGGACTTTGGTTATCCTCAATTCACTGAAGCTAATATTCTTAGCGAGTTTATCAAGACTGATGCATATAGAATGGAAGTTTCACAAAAGCCACCCATGGCTGTGACTAATGCTGTGTCGTGGCGTAGTGAAGGAATAAATTACAAAAAAAATGAAGTAGGTTTTCTTTTCGGATTTGGTTTAATTATTACTGTGATCTGATTATGAATATTATAATTTTTTTTTTGTCTTGTTTAGGTATTTTTGGATGTTGTGGAGAATGTGAATATACTTGTCAACAGTAATGGGCAGATCATCAGGTCAGAAGTTGTTGGAGCATTGAAAATGCGAACGTATTTGAGGTGAATTAAATTTAACTGAATTTTCTCCCCAGCTGTAATATATTATCAAAAAACTAGCTGCAACTGTTTCATGAATACACACTAACTGAATTTGCATGAATAGTTAAGGTTATAGTAAACTATAATGAGTTGTGATCATCATATTTCATCTATAACCAAAATGGATTTGACAATTCCTTGTGCTCTTCGGTTTTGTACGTTTATATGCCTATATTTATTTCCAATAGCTGGTTACTATATGCTTTATTGTCAAGTAAATTAAAGCTGATCAAATAAACATTCGCATCAGCCGAGGGTATTATTGCTTTTCAGTTGTCTTAATAGATGGTAACTAAATCCTTGATGTGGATGCCATAAAACTTGTTTTCATAGCCTGCATGTGCGGTAATTGGAAGTAAACAGAAAGCCTTTATGATGGTTAAGTTTTGGCTTCCATCTCACTTCGTGTTTGTTATAAATTACATATAACAGTTAGACGCTTTATAAATATTCGAATCAGGTCCACATAAAAATACTAACTGGCTTTGAAGCGGATTAGTTAACCAATGAGCTGTGATCTAAGATCCGTTTTCTTGGTTAGGAATGTGCGAAGAGTTTTAAACATGTTTACATGTTGTGGAACGAGGGAAATATAAAACATTTATAAGTTTTATCTAGTTGTCCTGTTACAAAATAAACAGTTAAAGTTAATGCAGATTTAATATATCTACTTAATTGACTCCCTATTGTTTTGGGTTATTTGGTTGTAGCCTTCTAGAGATTAATAATCCATAGCCTTGGGTGACATACAACCTAGTCGATATCTGCATATTCCATACTTCTGGTCTTTTGCATGTAATAAAGACGTTAGAATGTATCCTACGCAAGGAAGTATTTGACATTTTTATTTATTATATTACGGAATAATGATGATCTTTATTTCTTGCAGTGGTATGCCTGAATGTAAGCTTGGTCTAAATGATAGAGTTTTACTGGAGGCACAAGGACGAACGACTAAAGGAAAAGCCATCGACTTGGATGACATCAAGTTCCACCAGTATGTTTCTAACCTTCTGTATCAAATATTTCTCCCAGTCGTCATTATTATATTGCAAGAAGTGCCTTAAGATAACATTATCTTTGTGACCGTTTAATTGGAAAAATGGTATTCTGCATACTAGAGGTAGCACTATAAAGTTTAGCTGCGAAGGAAAAATGTCAAACGGGTTTAAAGTTAGCCAAAGTGGCTTTACTATAATACACACAACCTTCCAAATGGCTTTCCTATAAAATATTTGCTGTAATATATCGTTTTTAATCACATTAATGCATTAGAATATCTATTAAAGGGTTTGATAAAGTGATTGCTGGTAAACCCAATTGACCCGACGAGTTGTGACCCGTATAAAGCATTACCTATCTTGTCACGTCTACCACATATATGGGTATATTCTATATGGTTTTCAGCCAATGTACAAACTTGGTGTAGATGTGTGCGATTGGCCCGTTTTGAAAATGATCGGACGATATCATTTGTCCCTCCTGATGGAGCCTTTGACCTCATGACATATCGACTTAGTACTCAGGTTGATCTCACAATTCTTTTATTTCTCCAACAAACTCTTCGCCCTTATCTTGATTTATACAGATATGAACGGTTTCTTTTCAGGTAAAGCCTCTCATATGGGTGGAAGCTCACGTTGAAAGACATTCAAAAAGCCGTGTGGAAATTACGGTAAAAGCTCGGAGCCAATTCAAGGAGCGCAGGTATATAGTTTTTCCATTATGATATTT